>JASSUY010011112.1:45187-56331 GCA_032466535.1 Forpus xanthops
GCTCGACTACACAGTGCACCCCATCACCTCATACCAAATCCCGGCCAAGCCGTGCACCCCCGCCCCGCACCACCATCACCATCTTTTCTAGTCTCTCCCCTCCATCTCTACCTCCCGGACATGATGTGCTGTGGTACGGAATACTTCTTTGGTCAGTTTGGGTCAGGTGCCCTGTCTCTGCTTCTTCCCGGCTCCCCTCCTCCCTGACAGAGCATGAAACTCAGCAAGTCCTTGGCCAGCATAAACACTCCAAGCCACAACTATAAACACTGATGTTATCAGCACTGTTCCCAAGCCGAAAATCCAAACCACAGTGCTCACCAGCTACTACTTAAAGAAAAATGACTGCTGCTGCTGAACCCACGACAACCAGAAAACACAGAAATTATGGATCTTCATGTTTTAGTGGATCACCTTAGACATGGGTGTCTTATAAGGTGGTCTGTTCACAGGCTGGCAATAAGTGGACTTCAGAGCTCTCCATGTTTAACTGCTGCACCATTTCACCAAGCCAGTTGAGTTTCAAACTTAAGATGTCCAAGCAGATCAGGACAGATACACCAAACCCCCAAATCACACCAAGTAAAATATCTTATATTCACAGAGACAAAAATAGGTGTCAGCATTTTCTCTGGCCTAGAGAAAGGGGCAGGGAGAAAACTGATGTTCTGGTCCTGCCCTCAAGATTGTGCATTTTATCAAGGGAAATTCAGGAGGAATAAGGATCATCTTCCTCTGTCAGACATAACTGTTGCAGCTTTGCACTGATCTCAGCTTGTGTCAGACATGCTCCAAGGACACACACTGATTTGGCTCCTCCATGGCCTCATGAATCACCCAGTTGTGTAAGGTGAAAAAAAGAAGTGTTTAAATGCCTTTGAGTATGTATATGATTAGAAACAGACTTGCACATTTTGGTTGTCTGCTGTGCAAACACTCAGCTAAATACACCTTATTAGCACATAATGTTTTCTTAAAGCTGAGCCTAACTTTATCCTGGTCAGCTGCCGAGAGCAAATTTTAGGCCCACACTGCCAGAAAGTATTACAGGCCTTCCTAAATAAAGATTAAAATGCTCAAAAAGCAAATAAAGTATACTAACAATTTGGTGGCAATTTCTTTAATCCCATAACTGATGGCAGGATCATACTTACAGCAATGAAGCAATGACAGGGGAAGTTTACAGGTAGAAGTAATACCTTATATTAAAACAACTGGAACAGCTAGAAAATCAAGCACATTTCTGTCTTGCAGGCCTTTCTCTGGACACACAGGTTTCCCCAAGCCTACTAATGGGATAGAAAAGACACTATCTCTACTAGACTTGCTTCATTCCACAAAGTATCTTTGTCAGTTGAAGAATGCCACCTAAAACCTCCCAAGATGAAATGTTACTGTTGTTGCAATGAAATACAAGTGGAATAAAACCTAACCTTAGTTTTTATTTCTAAAGGCACTTTGTAACTGTTGCCAAATCTGCGCCTGACATGCTTCTAACAACCAGAAATACAGGTTAAACTGCACTTCAAATAGGGATTAGGTACAGGGCCAACAAAGAACTTATTCTCTTGGAATAATGCTTTTTGTGCTGAAAGACTGCCTGACATACAACTTAACTACATACAATGTGTCCTCAGGGACAGCCAGCACAACATTTAAGCTCCCCCCTCCCAGCACAAAAGGTAGCTTAAACTTTTCAGGCAAACTGGGAGGAAAAAAAAAAAACAAAAAAACAAACACAACCACCTTCTGCAGTAATAATTCTAAATGTAGGCATTTGCCTGCTATTCCCATCGCAACAAGAACATTAAAACCAAAGAAGAATGGGAAGGCAGGGAGCAGATTCAGGATTTATTTTCTTGTAGGGCAGGTCCTTGTTTTAGAAGCATCCATAATTTAAGCTGGAATTATTTAGACAATTAACAGGTGCTGTCTGTGTGCTGATAACACTTTCTGCCTTATCACAAATCAGCATCTACAAAAATAGACTGTTAGAGTCTGGAGACTTCTTTCCTCTAGAATAAAAGAAGACAGACCACTCCTCAACAGTTAAATGGGCGCTTTACTGAAATAAAATACAACCTCATCTTAACAGCAGGGGTCAGTCCTTTCTGAACAAGTGGGACTATTCTTAAAAAGCAATCAGATGTTATACAGTGCTCCAAAGAGCATATCTGTTAACATATACAGTTGTTAGACTCACACTGTGAAACAAGAGTCTCTCTAATTTTAGATTCAATGTAAACAGCCAAGAAAGGCTCTGCCTTTATAACCCGCTACGTCTTACTAAACATACTCTTACAGAGAGCATTTACTTCAGATTACTTTGGGCATAAATCAACAGACTCACAATTGTAAAATAGCAACTACTACTTCTCACCTTCACCATTTTTCATATATTAGGCTTCAGGGTGCTTTTGTTACTTGCCAAGTGACCCAGCAATATTCCACTGAAAGAATTTATGAGACCACACTGGAAATTCTTGGCCATTCAATCTTTTCAGGTTTCCTGTACAATCTTGTTGCATAGTTTTTAAATTGAATTAAGTGTGGGTTAAAAAAACAACAAAGTGAAACGTGCTTCTTCCCACATGAGTTTCTACAATGGAGAGCTACATCATTAATGCATGAATTCAGGTGCACGATTAGTTTCAGAACGGAATTCAACCTGAGGAGAAAAACAATTATTTCTTCATCCTTTTAACTTCCCTTCCTCCCCAGCATGCAATGCTCACAATGATCCTTGCATCAACGGGCACTGAAGATGCAATGCATTTTCTTCTCTACAAGAAAAAAGATCAGAAGATTCCACTGTGGCAGTTCTGGAGCTGACACTTCCACCGACTGGGAATACTGCTGGTCACTGTCAATGCTCAAGAAAAGATAACTCTTAATGTGGAAGTTAAAAATATTACTATTTTGTACAGAAAAGACTTAACAACAAAGCAAATTTTCAACTCAAACCTTCTATACAAAATTCAGCCCTTAGGAAACTTGAGGTCCATGAAAACCTTGTCTTCAAGGTCAATTGTCTTCACTTTGCTTTGGTATAAAGACATTACAATAAAAGGCTATGTACGTTTGATGTGTTAAGATCATACTGATGAAGTTACAAATAAAACCATTCCCTCTTACTTGTACATTTGCCCTGTCTATCACAGAAATCAGGATCCATCTCATTTCAGATGTATACAAAGATTTTATTGCAGAAAGCAAGCAGTTTCACCAAGACACCCTAATAACATTAGCATATATGGCCTGAATTTGAGAAGTGCAGATTCTTTAGATTCAAAGCAGCTCTTTTGAAGTATTCACAGCAAAACAGTTCTGAGTCAAACTGTTCTCTCTTATTCTGATCCCATACCTATTCTTTAAAATACAACTAAATTACACTGCTGCCAATAACTGGAAGCAGTCACAGCAAGAGAAGCAGAAATAAGGCAACAACAACTTAGGCAATGATTGGCGAGCAAAAGAACAGGAAACCCAGTAAGAACTGCAACACTATAAACTGGGAAGTCAGCTCAGTGATGAGCACTACAAAAGTAAACTATTTGACGTTACTGCCTATGAACACTGTTACCTGATTAACATTCTTGGATGTAACCAAGCTCAGAGACAACTCAGCCCTACTAATGTAGTGTCCAAACAACTGCACAAAGAATTGTTCAAGGTAAAGTTAAAGACTTAATGTGAACTGTCCTTCAACTGGGCAAATACTTAAACACCTAAGTGCATTAGCAATCATACCTTGAGAGTCTATCATCCTTAATAATCCCAAAGTGCTCTGTAATTTATGACATAGAACTGCAGCTACCATGAAGCTCCTGGGTAGCAGCCAAATGTTGCTTATCACACTACGTTGTGTGAATAGGAAATGGTGGCTTCTGATACTGTAATAAATCCCCAAGAGGCTTTTGATGCCTTCACCAAGGACCCACATATAACAGACTGAGTGTATTTTGCTCAAAGAGAAGAACTAGTATGTACCCTGAGGAATTCTGAACCTCTTACTCTTAGCAGCTAGTGTTTTATACTGGATTAGTTCATCCCACAGATAAACCATCACAATCAGGCACTATGTTTCCAAAGTACCAGAGAGACAAAGCTCTTACAATCAACTCTATTTACAAAATTAAAATAAATAAATAAATAAACACCAAACCACAGGTTAATACATCAAACAGGTAATCAAATCTAACAGGAAGAAATCAAGAGCTCCAGCCTGAGAAAGGATATAACTTATGACTATTAATTCCATATAGACTTCTGTGGAATTAGGCCAATATAAGTACTTTGCCAGTCAAATGCTCTAGCTTTTTTCCCTTCTCCTTAAAATAGACATGTACCCTGCACACATCCTCTTCTTGGCCATATCTCCAGTTTTTCAGATCTGTGTGTATCTCCATCAGTCAGAAGCTTGGGGAAGAAAAGCGAGATTGAGCAAAGCAGCTGGAGCACACATAAGGGGATTGCTGCAGAATTACCACAGAATTTTTTCCTGCATATAGACCCCATTAAAAAAAAAAAAAAAAAAAAAAAAAAAAAAGAAAAAAAAGACCTTGTCTATCAGTAAATTTTTGGGCCCTGTGAATTACTGTAAGAACTTACAATTATGTAATAAGAAATGGATTTTTAGATTTATAATTGTATAAACTATAAATTTATAATCATTTATAATTGCCCCAAGTTACTTCGTACAAGAAATAAAACCAGCCTCCATATTTCATTTTTTCCACCACATTACAAATGTAATTTTGTATTAGGCTTTAAAATCAATAGCAGCATTTAACCTCATTAGAGGTCAGTATTCCTTCTTTGCCATAAGTCCCTTCAATTGCCTTCAGAAACACAGGTACCAACCATTGCTGGAAAAGGATTCAACAGCTAAGTGGGAAACTCCTGCATAAGATGAAAATCCTACATCTTGCAGCTCTACTGTAGAGATGGGAAAAGTTTGTTCTCTCTGTTTTAAGAACATCAAGAAAACAAGTGGGAAAAAAAAAAAAGTAGGTCAAGTTTAAAAGTTTGACCCATTGATCTTTTTCGCTTTGGCAAAAGTACAAATGGAGTTTATATAATGCTGCTCACATGTAAGCACTGGCTGGAAACTAAAGGATACATATGCTTTTAATAAGCCACAGTCATTACTGGGATTCCTTTTTTAGTTCATTTCAGACAGTTTCAAATCTTTGTTTTGCAGTACGTACTACAGAACCCTTACTTTTAGGATTCATTTAAGTCACTTGTCTGTTAATCTAAGTGCAATATTGTGGAAACAAACACAATACACACACTTAAAGTCAGCTCTAGTTTGATTTAAAAACTCATCACTCTTAGCAAAATGCAGCTATAGTCCCTGAAGTCACAAAGCTGAAGTCTCAACCTTTTCCAGTTTGTACTGTCTATAAAGCAGATTTACAACTACATGCTTCTTGAGTAAAGCACAGGATAGACAGAAAACAAATCTGTATCTGCACATATTGAATATAATTTGGTTTTATAGTAACTCTACATACTGCTGTAAATACTTTCAAGAAAAGTTATTGCAAATCCCTGGCGCTCAAATACCTTAGCAAAAACACCTCCTGTCAGAAACGACAAGCATCCATTTTTCTTAGATGTTTTTCTCTGTTCAGTAAACTGTGATAGAAAACAGAAGTTAAAAAAAAAAAAAAATCAAATAAAGCTTTGCTGCCAATGCTAACAGAAGCTTCTGTGATGGAGGTACCACCTCTGTTATATAGAGGAAGAAACTGAGAGGCTACCACAATAACTTTCCCAGCAACCAAATTCAGTCATGCCAGATGCTAGATTTGAAAGCTAAATACTGGCTCCCAGATCTGGGATTAGGCATTTCTTCCCTAATTCTTTAACAGTAATTAAAGAATGAGGAATTTAACAGGATTTGGTAGGAGAACTAGCAGTTTTAAACCTTCATGCACCTTAAAAGGAAAACCAAAACATTCGCCTAACAGAAGCAGTATTAATCTGTCTTTGTTAAAAAGCAAATGTTGAAGATCAATTTCTCTACAGACAAAACCAATTGGCTCTCTCATCTTGGCTTGGGCAGGCCCAAGTAACCAGGTCAACACAGCTCTCTTTCATGTGATTCTTCGTACACTTAAAATAGTTCCATATGTTTAAATGTTGAGTGGTTGACCTAGCACAAAATTAATTCATGACAACAATGCCTTCACTACTGATGGCCTTAAGGCCTGGTCAATGACAGAATCCAAGCACAATTCAAACACATCGCTTTATCAGATTTTATGCCCACATAAAAAGACATCTACAGTCACAAACTGGAATGGAAATATTAAAAGACAACACTGTCACTCCCAGTCCAGGCACACTTAGTGACATACAGCTCTCATTAAAGTATTCAGATTATATGGGGTTTAGCATTCTTGTCCATCCTTACTAGTTATTTCTTGGGTTTTGTATTACTGGTTTTGAGGCACTAGCAACATCTCTAGAACACAAAACCACATATATTGTTAGCAGGTTCTGCACCTTACCACAGGTCCTAATCCCTTCATGGTCCAGATCAGCAATGTATCACAAAGGACCACCTTTCCCTCCTTGCCCACACACCTGTAGGCATCTACCACGAGGAAGGTCTTCTTCTAAAAATTATGTTTCAGAACCTAATTTTAACACTCCTATGTTCAGTGTTAAACATTATCTATTTTGCAGGACAGCAAGATTGCTCTATACCATGATTTCTCCACAGAGGAGCACTGTACATCAAGAGATTCTCAGCGCAAGCCCTAAAGGGTAGAAGTAAGTGGCAATATGCCATATTAATTTTTACATATGACTACTTTTTGACTAGACAACTGCATTTAGACCAATAATGCCAGCTGGAACGAGGTTTACACTCTCAAGTTGTTGATGCTTTATTCTATTCTATCTATTCTACTTAGAAATACTGGTTCATTCAAGTACCTTCATGCGGTATAGGGTTTATTCCCTGCATAGTCAGTGCTCCAAGTACAGTTTACAATTTACTATCATTCAGTTGCTTCATGGCATGGAACAGAAGACAGTTTAAATTAAAAGTATAATTCCTGACATAAGTGACCTTGATGCTTATGTCACAGATGCAAAGTGAAATTGGAAGCCCTGCTGAACACTAGGATCGCCCAAGTCAGCACTGTGTGCAGCCACTGAGTGGTCTCACTATAACATTATACTGTGCGGCCAGTTTTGGTGCATGCATCAGCGTAAGAGGATGTGATAAATTCTTGCTTTAGAAGTTACCCATCAGGGTTTAGCAGCCTTAAATCCTGACATCCATATTAGCTTCATGACTGCTATAAAAAAGGTACAAGTTGTTCTGTAAATTGGAATCAAATGAACAATCATGCTACATAAGAAGGGATGACTAAGTCATACAAACGAAGTGAAAGCTTAGCTTTCAGAGGGGGGCTTTTATCTGACTAAATTATCCTCTTGAATTATTTGACCTATCCTAAAAGCATTTCAAATTGTTAACCCCCCTACATGTACAGCTTTTAACATGTCTAATTTCAACTGTGCTTACTGCTCACATCCTTTTCCCTATAAAAGGACTGAGAGCTGAAGCTAAAGCAACTTCTATTCCCCCTCCTCCCATATTCAAGACAAAATATCAAAATCATTAAAGACCCTCCCACACAAAAAAAAGGAACATACAGAGACAAAACTATAAGCTTTTAAAGTTCATCACAAAAAGAAGCTTAGAGATACAGGTGCAAAATTCACTACTACTGAAATCAGTGGAAGCTTAGGCATTGGCTTAAATTAAAGGCAACTCTGTCCTTATTTCTCAAATCAAGTATCAGTTTGACAAGGAAAAGATGTCAGTGCAAGAATGTTGAGAAGCCTCTGGTTTCCAAACTGGAGTTATCGCCTTCTATACCTGCACAACAGGAATAATGAAACCCCACTGACAACTCTGAGAGAAAAAAAATCAATTTAATTTTCATCTTTCCTTTATAATCTTAAAGATGGATCAAATACCTGAAGACAAGTTAATGAGTAATTCTTACAAAACTGCATAAAGAAAAAGAACCCACTCAAGTAGCGACTTGGATCCACGTCCACAGATATGTAGTTCCTCTAGCCTAAGGAAAGACAAGCATCTGAAACCTTCATTGATCTCAGCTGTAATCTTTTGCTCCTAATTACAATGCTGGAGAGGAGGTTTTATAGCCAACACTTTTCAAACTGTAAAACTTATCTTTAAGAGTAAGCTTTCAGAGGCTGATCAGCCCTTCCCCTGAATCAATTTCCCTAGAACATCAGCTCCTTAAAAAAAAAAAACAAATTGAAAACAATCTAGGTTTTTCAGAAAAGCATCACTGATTTATTTTGCTATCCAATTTAGCAGAAAATCATCACTATCACTGGAGTAAGATGTACATGTTGTTTAGTATTCAAATCGGAACAGATTTCTCTTTTTTTCTTGAAGTCCAGGCTCCCAACCTTAATAGCTGAAAACAGCTCTGAATAAGCCAGTGCAGTGCTGCCTTCCCAGGTTTGCCAAGACCTCTGCTCTATGCAATTCTCAAACAGCTGCAGTAGAGACAACCAGGCTGTTCCATGCTGTCTTTCAGAACCCTGAGGACAGCAGCCAAGCAGAGAAACGGTATTACTCCCCTTTTCTCTTTCATACTAGGCTGACTTGTAGAAGGAGAATCAAGAATAATCCCCACAAGAGATGAACTTAATAACCCAGAGGTAAAGCAAAGAAACATTTTCTTTCACCAAATAGTTTCTTTCGTCAGCTGAGAGCAGGATGCTTCAAAAAACCCTGTACTTCTTAGCGGCACATACGGAAGTTGGATGGCTTGAATGTGGTCCAAGCAGATTAGCCTGCTGAGAGTGCCTGAATCTCTCTAGCAGCTGGGACAGGGTTTACCATCAGGGCTGTGTCCTCCTGTGCCACACTTCTCCACAGCAGTTTCTGGATAATGAATGGCACTCATAAAAGCATTTATCTCATAATTTAATATTACAGTGTTTGCCACAGGAAGACCTTGACTCAATGGGCATCCTCATACTTCCTTTCTTTACAGTTTGGGCAAAAGGTTCATTTTAGGTCTAAGTACTAGAAATATACATTTACATTGTACTAAGTACTAGAAATGAACATTCATATTTCTTTCAACCAGACATCTTATAATAGAGTCCATCAAATCTCACACCAATAACATATACAAGAGTCATTAAGGAAGGATGACAGCTAGCTCACCTTTATGATTTTACCACATCAACAATTTGTTTGGCTTCAAAATATAGCAAAAAAGAAAGCTCAGGTCTGTCAAAACACTGACTAGTAAAGTCCTTCAGAAACATCCACAGATTTAATGTTTGCCAGCCTAATTAAAACTGTTATTTGCACCCCTAAAAGGACTACAGGAACCAAAATGGAAGATTAATCTTAAGCAATTATCCATCAAGTAACTAAGAAATTTATGGTTTCTAGATATAATATTTCAGAAAACAAGTTCTGCATTATAAAGAGATACTAAACCTTTTTCTTTAATGAAGAATATAATGGACTTTGCTTAGTTCCCAAAAAACCTTTCTTTTTCCCCATCAGCACCTTCGGTTCTGAAGTATTTGTTCTTTCATCTCAACAGAGGCAGAAAGAATCCAGCATCTTACAGATTGCATGAACCTTACAGGATCTCTTAACATGAGGCATGAATTAAGAAAGTCATACCTAAATGTTTAAAATGAAGACTGTTTTATTGGACTTCAAGCCCCTGAAGAAAACCTAGCACTGCTGCTAGGTGGAATTGTAAGAGGAAAGATCCAACTATTTTATATAGCCATAGGCAGGAAGAACATCATAATTAGCCACACGAGGAATGGTGAAGTCATCTAAGGAGTTCCTGAATGCTGCACTTCGGGAAGGAAAGGGACTCCTTTCTCTCCTGTGGACCATGTATGAAAGGGCAACTTCTAGCCTAGGCAACAAGCAATTCAAACCACTATAAGGCTAGTCTGGTCAGAGGGAATCAATCAACCCCTAACAGTCATCAAATCTCTAACAGCCAACATTTCCAGTAATCTACTTCATCAGAATAAAGGAAATATTACTCCATTTGAACCACTTTGACCCTCTTACACGCCTGAATATCAGGCATGGAAGATGCAAGACAAAACAAAATTCTTCAAACCCTCTGCAAGAATGTATGACAGAAGCCGTTACTCCAACAGTACTTTATTCTATACCTGAGGTTTGCTTGGAAATTGTAAGTTTGGGAAAAGGTGATTAACATAGGTAACATCTGTTCATAATAAGGTTGACATATTTTCCTGACATGGAGATTTGGGTTTCTCTGGGAAATGAGATGAAAGAGCAGCCTTCCTCCTATTATCTCTCCCTGCTCCACTGGATCAGAACATGTGGGTCCTTATCAACAGGCTGAAATAAATTGGTCATGCAAACAATTACATCATTAGTAAAAAGACACGCAAATCCTTGCTCTTTAAAAGAAACCAATGTCACATTCTAAAATAAAAAACACATGGGATCTAGGCTTAAAAGCTGATAACAATCAGCATGCAGGAAATATTTGGAGGGGAAATAAAAAAAAAGAAAGACGAAGGAAAGCAACATCTTTCCTATAACAAAGGGAGCATCAATATAGTCCGAAAGACTCAAAATCTGCCACAAGTGTGCAGACACTGATCCACATTTCCTATCCAAGGTGAGTCAACCTCCGAGGTGCAGGCAGGGATGCTGCCCTGGACCTCCGGCTGTACCGACAACTGAGAAGTTTCCGGGGCATGTGCAGGACCCCTTGGGAGACAAGGCTCCGGGACCAGCAGCCGAGACACAGCGAGGGCACCGGCGGCTCTGACGGGCAGGAGGGTCCCGCCATGGGGCCTCACCCATAGCCACACCGGGGGGAACTCGCCCTAAGGACGGAGCCAGGAGTCCCCCCAGCTCCAGCCCCTAAGGCTTCCGTGACGCCAGCCCCACCGCGGCACCGCCAGGCCCTGCGGCCCCACCTGAGGAACTGTCTCTCAGGGGGAGGCTCCCCGGTCCCCGCCGCAGCTTCGGCCCCGCACAAGCCCGGCCCCAACACCCCGGGTGCCGGCGGTGGCCTCCTCGGCCACCTGCCGCCCCCCGGGCGGGTCCC
>JASSUY010011112.1:56431-77154 GCA_032466535.1 Forpus xanthops
CGCCCCCCGGGCGGGTCCCCTCCGCCGGCCCCGCTCACCCGCGGACTCGCCGGTGTTGATCCAGTCCGGGTTCGCGAGGCTGGCGATGGCGAAGATGTCGGCGGCCAGGAAGAGGCATCCTGAGATGATGGTCAGTTTGTCCATCTCCTCCGGCTCCGGAGGCTCCCGGCTCCGGCCTCAGCCCGGCTCCCACAGCGGGCCCGGGCAGGGGGCGCCTCACAGCCGCGGCTCCATGAGCCCCGCGCTCTTCCCAGCAGCGGCGCCACGGGCGGGCAAGCCTGACGGAGCCGGAAGCAAACCCGCCGAGCGGGGGGAACGGCGGATACTCCGGAAGAGAAACCCACTGCCCCCGGCCCTCTCCCCAGGGCGGGGCGGAGCTTCCGCGGGGGGCGGTGCCTCCGCCGCAGGGGGGCGGGGGAACTCTGGGTACGGGGCGGAGCTTCCCGGGGCCCTGAGAGAGGTGGGGCGGGGCTTGCCCGAGGGGGCGGGGCTTGCCCGAGGAGGCGGGGCGTGGGGCGGTGCCACCGCGAGGCCTGTAGGGGGCGCTGCCGCCGGGCGCTGCTCGCGGGGCGGCAGACGGAGGGGCGGGGCGTCAACCGCCTCAGGGCGAGTGTGCTGTAAGGACGGCGGGGAGACGCGTCTGGTCCTAGCGCTGTCCCGCATCCCGGGCTCCGAAGGTGTTTTTCAAAGGAGGCATGGGAGCATCCCTCCTTTATGCCTGCACCGGTCCGGAGACCTCCGGCCTTCCTCCTCAGGGCACTCCAGGAGAGCCTGCCCTCTCCCGAGGGAAATCGAGAATGGGCAACCTGGTGGGCACTGCATAGAGGGTTGAGGAACGATCAACGTGTATTCGTTGTTTCACTTGTCACGATCACTCTGTCCCTTTGAAACAGCGGATGTTAGCTTAAATTTCAGAGTTGCTTCTGTAAAAACAGGGAAGTGGAAGGCCTGATTCATGGAGGTTCCTCCAGGCTGTACACAATGCCATAGCACCGCAACAGTGCTACATTGCATTGCTGCCTGTGTTCTATGCTTGGAAGAAAACCTAACTCACCTTGACTAGAAAACTTACCCAAATAGAGCGATTTATTGGTTACATGCTTGTCCATGGATTCAGCTATATTGAAGCATGGGGGGAATCTGTAGCCAAGAAAAGAACTATGCAGTATATGTGAGAAACCAGCCCGATTTTGGCCACAATAACTGTGCTTTTGATACTGTCATTCTGGCATGTTTGCAGTTTTTTTCCTTCTAACAGCAACACCCTCTTGTTTATTTCCAGAGCAGCATCACACTCCAGAAGCCAAGAGGGCAACTATCTAAACTGTTTACGTAAGTCTTTTATGTAGATGGGAGACTATATGACCAAAATGGACATATTAGTAAAATAAAGTGTTCAACAGCAATCAGCAGGGCTTACTATTTGGAGGGCAAGAGCTGTACTTAGGTTCTACTGAAGTCACCTATTCTTGACAGATTTTCTTAAGGGTGGAGAAAATAATAAGACTTTTGATGAAAACCTGCTGAAATTCCCTTTTAACAGGGAACAATTGGTGCATGGAATAAATGGGACTATTGATTTTTTTATTTAGAACATTTAAAAATTATATTGCACTAACAATGGCAATACAGCAGCCTTGAAAAGAAGTCATTTCCAAGAATCATCTGTGACTATCCTATAAACCCACTTTAAGTGGTATTAAAATAGCTTTTAATACAAGCATTATGTAAAAGTCTGTCTCAAAATGAGTTTCTCTTCAAATAACTCAGCTTCGTGACAAAAGGAATAAAGGAAGGAGAGGTGGAAAGGGTACTGAAAGGGAAGGTATGGTTTTCATTGGCTTTTGATATACAAAATATGAAATCAGAAATAGTGACACAGTCATCTTCATCCCATGTAGGCTGTGTGATCAGTTATTTGATTTAATCTTTCTCAGTTTTATCAGTATGTGCCTAAGGATGCCGTGTGGCACCAGCAGCTATAGGTTCTCCAGAAAGCCCTGGGGCTTCAGGCAGAACTGTGGTATTGACAGACAGGCAGTCTAAATCTAATTACTCCTCTTGGACTGAAACAATGCACTAGATGCAGACACACTCTCTGCCCAGTGCCAGACTTCCCTACGCCCATGTTGCTGGTGTGGTGCTGGGGGAGCTTGGAGCCCCCCTGCCCTGGCATTCTGAGTAGTTGCTAGGCACTGTTTCATCCTCACCTGCTGGTAGTCTTCCTCCACAGGTCACCATGGAGCAGTAACGTATTTCCAAAAGGCTCACCTAGGACACTCCAGCGCTATTTTGACTTTAAAGGAAAAGATGTTCCTCAGGACTTGATGGAACATACCCAGTCTTTACAAGAGCCTGGGGATGAAACTATGAGTAAGTCTCCATCTCTTTTGGTCATTTCTTCCTCTGTCCACTTCCATATTCCCCCTGCAGCCTCAGCAGAATTCTTCCACTCCTGCATTTCAGTATCTGAAACTTTTTGAGTCCTTGTGCTACCAGAAACTTCACAGGGCTCTCAGTGCCACAGATTTTCTCAGTATCAAGAGGCATTTATGCTCTTGATATTAAGTATTTGGGACAGAATTAAAGGCAGGGGACAAGAGGAAAAAGATTTTTCTTCATGAGAAGAGAGAGATCCTATGTTGCTGCCTGCAAAACTGTAGAATAGGAGGGAAACTTTGATAAAATCAGGACAGTGTTAGGGCAATTGTAATGTAAGTTCTGCCAAGTACCTCAACTTTCTGTAGCACAAAACAAAGAGAAAATCCACCTTCCTTGGAGACTATATAGACTGATATCAGGTATAGTAAAAAGACAAGAGACCCAACTAAAAGTGTGAATTTTAGCATTCCTTCTAATTGTTCTGTAGGCTTTGAATTTGTCACAGTTTTCCTGGTTTTAAAACTCTCATGTCCAGCAAGATAACATCATGTAATAAGAAGCAGCCTAAGATCAGGATTCTGGTATCTGTAACTAAAGTTAGCTAGATTTATAAATAGCATTTTTTGTTTGCCATTTCACTGCTGATCATTTGCTGACCTACAAATGCCTATGAATTTTAATGGGATTTGCTGAATAATTTTGGCTAGAAAACAATATAGTCTTACTTCATACAATCTGTGTATATTTATTGGCCTGGGAATTAAGTACTTTGGAAGTAGAAAACTAGGATTTAGTTCCCTTTTCTGGCTGAAAAAGATTGAAACACACACTGAAAAGTGACTAAGAGCACCATAGCAAAGATTTCAGTCACTTCTACTGATCCTGTTCCACCTCGCATAAATTCCTGAGCAAGAGAAAAAACCACAGGTCAGATATCTGTCAGAATTATCAACAGGTTAAAAGGTGTGCTAGGGTGAGTCTTCCTTTGCTTTTCTTGCCTGACCATGCAAATTAAGTATTTAAACAAAATTAAATTTAAAATAATTTAAAACAACATTTAATTTAAATCAACAATTTTTAAAAACCCTTGCATTTTTCATTGGGAAGAAAAAAAAAAAAAAACAACAAACCCATTCCAGCTTCCTTTTCTGTTTTTCAGTTCAGCAGCTAAATTGACAAATGACAGGCTCACATTGCTATACTTTCCATCTTAATTCTTTTATAGACATTGTGGGTTGTCATTTGCAGCCAAATCCAAAGCTTTACTAAAGCCATTGGAAAGATGAACAAGTTTCTGTATTTTAGAGAAGGAGGGTAAAGTGGTGGGAATTTTCATTAAGAGTTCTCAAACTGCTAGAGACAGTCTTAAGTAGTTAATTTATTGGTTCTCTACCGACAGAAGTTACATTTAGAGATCACATCTTAAAGCAGAGACAGAATGCAATTTTTAATGGAATACAGTTTGGTTTAGGAGTCAGAGGCACTCATGTGGCAGTCTTAATTTTTCCTGCCTCTTAATGTGAACAGGCTCAAGAGATGGAGATTTCTTTATTATCCCTAGTATACCTCTTGGTGGAGACACTAGGATAAATGTCATTTATATTGTGTTACTTTTAATTTTAATGGATAGCAGGTGCTCAAGAGTATTTTATTTATGAAGATGCTAACTATGACAAGTGCAGCCCCTTCCCTCATGTCAGCAGTAGGGTGTGGAACCAGTCTGCTGGAAAAATCCATTCTTATAGGAATGCAATCTTTTCTTTAAGTCCTTAATAGCTGACTGCTCCTCTGTTCTGTTATCCTGTATCCTGTTCTCTGCTTTCCCTGAATATATCACCATTAGTAATGAACACTTAAGCCTGGAGAAGAGAAGGCTGCGTAGAGACCTTGTAGCAGCCTTCCAATATCTGAAGGGGGCCTATAAGAATGCTGGGGAGGGACTCTTCATGAGGGACTGTACTGAGAGAACAAAGGGTAATGGGTTCAAACTTAAACAGAGGAAGTTTCAATTGGATCTGAGGAAGAAATTCTTTACTGTAAGGGTGGTGAGGCACTGGAATGGGTTGCCCAGGGAAGCTGTGAATGCTCTATCGCTGGCAGCGTTCAAGGCCGGGTTGGACATAGCCTTGGGTAGCATGGTTTAGTGGGAGGTGCCCCTGCCCATGGCAGGGGGGTTGGAACTAGGTGATCTTAAGATTCTGTCCAACCCTAACTATTCTATGATTCTACGGTTATATAAGTAAAAGCAGTATTGCTTTTTCTCTTGGTAAAATGTGTGACTCAGCAGGCAATGCTTATCTAAAGAAGCAGTAAAAGATGAGGGACTTACCTGTTTGGACAATTAAGACAGGGTTCAGCACCTACTCAAATCTGTCCTTAAACCTGTTGAAGATTACGTCACACTTTCAACTAGTAAAGTTTTCCTCTCACTTTTCAAAGGGCAGGTGCCATCACTGGAAAGCATCTTTCAGTGCACACTGGTTGCAGTCCTGAAGGCAACTATTAGGATGGGTAAACACGGATTAGGTCTCATAGTCATACAGAATGGGCCGTATCTCCAGATAACAAGCATTGTTGAGAATAGCTCTGCAGCTAACAATGGAAAGCTAAAACCAGGTAAAAAGAACCGACAGTGATATTCAAATTTAGTAGCACTGAAAATTTTCTGCACTTCTGCTTTGAGCCTTTGATTTATTTACACTTACACAGATCAAAAGAAAATAAACTAGCATAAACTGTTTAAAGCTCAGTGCCAGTATTCCACTGTAATGAAATACCTGTCATCTTAAAATAGCTGATATGGGTCACTGTTCCATAATCAGATCAACATTTAAGTCTATATATTTTTCTCCAGCAAAACGAGATTTTCTGTTCATCAGTTTTGTCAAAAAATAGTTTGACTATTACCTTTATATAGCAGCTAAACTTGGGTAGTATCATACTTTGTTCAGTGAATTATTGTTCAAGTAATTTCACTCTACAAGTAACACAAAACTTCCCAAAGGTTTGAAATGAATTTGCCTTATTGTTTGCTTTTTATTTCTCTGCATATACAGAATAGTTACAAAGTGGCAATAGATAGATCTCTGTGCTCTTAACAATCCATGCAGGTGTTCATTTGCTAAAAGCTTTAAACCCAAAATGTGCCATATCAGTACTTACAGACTATTACTGGTTACTAAGGTTTCTTGTGGAACATCAGACAGCTATATTAAGCTTGTAATTGAAAGCTCTGTAAACGTGAATGCTTTACATGGGTCCTTAGACTGATTATATTAGACTTATGAACTACAGTTTGCAGCTGTTAGTGTGCTATGTTATTACTAAATATTAAAATGTCTCTAATGTAGAAATCTATGAAGCTATGACTTGAGTGTAATAAGGGCATTTAGAACTTTACTGCTGTACAGTGCAAATGCATTTCTTTAAATTAGAACCATTTTCCCAGCATTGCCTTTATAATTTAGGCAGTTCTTTCTTCTTGCACCTTTCAGAGAGAACTAGAGGAAGAAAGATCTACTTGTTTGATGAAATAAAAACCAGTGAGTGGAGCTCTTAACCTCATTTTAGAAAAGGCTTTGCATTTTTGATCCTGGTATAAAAATCAGTGGAAAAATCCTGAGCATAATACAGGAATGGATTTGGATTTAACTAAGTACCTTTATTATCTTAGGAGCTGATAGCTTTTATATAATCCCTAAAAACCACAAAAATCCTACAAAACCATATATATGAGACTGATTAGGTTGCTGGTTTCAGTTTTTTTATGTCAATAAAGTAAAAAATACCTAATATTAGTCACTGAAACTGAGTAGTCCAGTTTGCAATAGATTGAAAAAGGCAAGCTCCAAAAGCATTTTCAATGACACCTACAAGGACAAGGAGTCCAATTACTTACAGTATGTGATGTGTTTGATTTACTGCAGCAAGTATTGAACAACTTAAAGGGGCCTAAGAACTGGTAACAAACATTGTCCCTTTGTAGTAGCTGATCTTAGGTTTTAGAGCCAAAAGTAACAATTTGAGCATGCTTCATGGAGCACCTGGATCTAACTCAGCATATTCCACACACAGAAAAATCCCAAACCAGCAAACAGCTGAATTTGATCAATTCATGTTTGGAGTGAACTCACAAAACCTTTGTCTTTAGACCAAAGCTGTAAAATTTTGCAGAAAAGACAGTGCTTTGTAGAAGCTCCATCACTCAAGGATACCACAGGCAGCGCAGTTATTCTGGCATTAATACCAATGTAGTGAGCATGGGCTTGAGAAAAATGATGCACAAATGCATTGCTTAAGATTTTTGCTTGCAGTGAATTAGGTTTTATCTTTAGTTAACTATTTTCCCAGTTGATTATTATCTATACAATGTCAAACAGAAAACGAAGTCTTATAAGTGCATTTAACTTGGAAGACCTGGTGTCATTCTGCTGACTTTAATGTGAGGAGATAGAAATTAACAGAGGTAGTGGGAGGCATTAATGTCTTAAAATCCTATGGTTATACTTACCAAACTCATATGGACATATGCACGCCCTATTTTCCATGCCAGCAAGAAGAAACAGGGCTGCTTAGGACATGTTTCCTCAGAATACCTTTATAGTGAAAGAGATTTTCTTCACATTAATCTTCAGTGGCCACTGAAGGATATGAATCACAAAATCACTGATGGATGAGCTGAAAAACTGGGTGGTTCAGACTAGATGCTGAAGCAGAGGAGCAAAATTATCTCCATGTGCAGTTCAGAGATGGCTTTGACTCACCACAGCAGTGTTAGCAGAACAGGATGGGCAGAAAAAAATGAAATCTAATAGTTATCTATTCAAAGCCAAGAGTGTCTTGCAGATACTTTAAATCATAAGTACATTTATGTCTATGCATTCTGAAACATGAATTTGCGTGATTTACCTCTCTGCTTGATGCTGAGAGCTTACATAAAACTATTGGTAAAATGTTTTCTGTTGCCTTTTTTGTTATCTGTTACCCTAGTACCTGTTCCAGAACTTCCTGTTTGCACCCCAGTAGAACCAGTATCTTGTGATAGAGTGGAGAGAGAGTGTGATGGTGATGGAGTAGGAATGGTCAGTGGAAAAAGGCAAATGAAAAAATTGTAGTAGTTCAAGTAAACAGTTTGAAAGCCTGCAATTTTTTTTTTTTTTTGCTATAGGCATTTTTAACCCAAAAGGGATAAAAAGAAAATAGAGCTGATGGAGAGAGGCTCCTTGCTCTGCTAATGTGGCAGCAGACAGCTGTACTGCTTTCTTAAATCTCCTATGCTGTTCTGCTTAAGTTCAGTACATGTTTACTGATACTGCTCCACTGCGCAACTGGTTTTGCCAGGCTGCTCATAGAACTGTAGTGTGTTGCAGGTAGAGTCTGCTTGCCTTTGGCAGTCTCCAAAATTACAGATTTACATAGTAACTCCAACTCTCCCAAACCCTCAAAGCCCACCTTGTTACAGCCCATGGTATATATAGGTGCTGGGGCTTCTGTACTCTATTCTTGGATGCAGTACTGCTCTTTGCCAAAATGCACCGCAGTTTGCTTTCCACTAGCAGTAGATGATAAGAATGCTGTTTGCAGCCTTATCCCTTAAAACAAACCAACTGACAAAAAATATCACCACCACTTTCTGCTTCAACTCCTCAGCTTCTGCACTAGCTCTTGTAGGCTCCTCCTATGTCCTCTCTGGCCTGCTTGACATTGTTTTGAAATGTACCCATGTGTTGGCAGAAAAGGGATAGGCACCAGCCACCAAGGAGAGCTAACCCTGGAAGCCTCCAGGGGCCCAGATAAACACAATGTGACGTGTGCAGCTGTAAAACATCAGCTGAACCTTGCTGGAGCCTGTCTGGTTCCAGGTAGTGATCCTGATCAGAGCATTCACCATTCTACCTTTACCTGGCTCCCAAACCCCACAGAAATGGAAGATAGCACTGAATAAGCAACCTAAGGTTTATCATGCTCACTAGAAAAATCCTGATGTAAACAAGCAATCTGCAGCTTTCCTTAGTGTTGTAAACAGTTCTTAACAGAGCTAAAATCATTTTCATTAAAGCAGAAAGAAAAAGAAGTTCCCATTGAAGAACTGCTGAACACATGCAATAAAAATGTTACAGTATAGTGGTTATGACTACGTATTTTATCATATGAACAGTTAAAAAAGTCTCTTAAACTGATTGCTGTATGTTACTTCCATGGCAGGGGATGTTCTAATAAAAATTGGACATGCCACCATTTTGGGATGGACCCTGCGACAGCTTAGGCAACTCCTGCACGATATTCCTATAGGAACGACTCTACAAATCAGAGTTTACAGAAATTTTGTTGAAGTACCTCAAGACTGGCAAAGTGCAGTTGAATTAATTCCTGAAGTAAAGCTGCCTGTGGTGTCAGTAGAGTAAGAAATAACTATTGTACATAACTAGAATTTCACGTTGCTTATAATTCCAGCAAGAAACAAGAAATAGTGTAATAGCTTCTACAGTTTAATATAAAATGTTAAAGACTTTCTTTTTTCTTAAATAGAAACCTGTGATTTGAAATGAACATATACCAAAGAAAAGCTCATTTTTCTAGTAACAGTGGAGACAGGGTCAGGATAAGCGTTTTTAGACATACCCCTTCCTGCCTCCACAGCAAGCAGAAGTCTGGCTGACAGGAACGCCTCTGAAGTCAAGAGGCCATGTCAGTTTGTCATAGCCAAAGATCTAGACAACTGCAAGTAGCTGAGGGTACCAAGATGGAGGTCTTGTTACCACCATCTAAAAAGCTTGTCTGTTCCTTAATCAGTCTTAACTACTGACAGTGCATAATGAGTATGACTTTTGAAATTAAACTTCAGGAAAAAATAAACTCTTCTTGTGAGACCTACTGCCTAAAAATATGTTGCGCTCAATTCTAAATGTGGCTCATACATTCGATACGATTAATGTAGATGGGATACAAGTTTTCCTAAGTCACAAAGTTTTAGTAGAAAAGAAACCTAAAAGGTAGAGAAAGGAACAGAGTATTTAAAGGGGACAATTAGGCTAGAACAGCAGAAAGCAAGCCAGAGCTTCCCTGCAAGCAAGGGGATTTCTAACAGATTAAACCTGTGTGATTATGTTTAAATACATCGAATTATTTCTATTCTGAAGGAGCAGAATAAGGATAGCTTGCTTTTCTGGTGACCAAGTTACAACTTAGCTGTGGAATGCAAGGGAAATAGCGTGCGAAGGACTATGGAAAGTAGGATTAGTTTGATATTAGATTACCTTCGGAACTAATAAACTTGTCTTTAGAACAACAGTCCATTATTAGTGAAGTAAATGGCTGTGGGAATTACTGCATGTTGAAGTAACACCAGTATTTTCTGTATTTTCAGCACAGACTACGATGAAGATGGCATCAGCTCCAGTACTGATGATGAGGCAGACTTGTAAATTTTTCAGTATAAATCTCCCCAGTCATACTGCTGTGAATTCACTCCTAAGTTACAATCAATACACAAAATCTGGCAGATACCTGATACAGACCAGACACTTGGGGTAGGCACAGACCATGTCTGTGATGCTGTTCTTCATAATGATGTTGAAGCATCGTACAATCCTGAGTTCGGTTCTAGTGGTAGCAGACCTCCTTCATACTGGGCTACAGAAAACTATGAGACCAGTTCCTCCTCCTCCTGCTTTTCTATATCACATACAATCCATCTGGAAGAATTTGCTTTGTTGCAGAATACTTCAGACCCTGACTTGTCCCAATATAAATTTCTGAAGTATTGTATCTGTTTTCTTCTAATACATGCCTTCAAAAAATCTGAATGTCCCAAGATATTTGAAATGTTGTATTAGCTATAGAAAGCTGTTATAGCAATGCCTTCCCTCCCCACAAAGATGTCAATCAATACTACTTGTGGAATAGACACTCAGAAACACTACCTCTGCTTACCCCTGACAAGTAGCAGTTGCAAGCTCTAGGAAGGTTTAATATATTCATCTTTCTTTCAAAGCAAGTTTCTTCATTTTCTTGATATAAGGATGGTGGAGACAGTTGATCACTGCCATGGGTTCAGCAGCAGCAGTCGTTTTTCTCCTTTAAGTAGTAGCTGGTGCAGCACTGTGTTTTGGATTTTCGGCATGGCCTCTTCGTCCTGGGGGCAGCTCTCCAGGGCTGGTTCGGCCACCAGCGGCTCCCGGGGCTGCCCCCCCCAAAAATCCAAACCACAGTGCTGCACCAGCTACTACTTAAAGGAGAAAAACAACTGCTGCTGCTGAACCCATGACAATCACGAACCCTTTCTGAACATTCAAGAATACACAGACAACTAGTGGCAATCACAGTATTTATCTGCATCAGTGATCATTTTGATATGTGTTTTTTACATTGACTAAAATGTCACCTTATTTCCTCACTGTAGTTCTTCCTTCAGTGTACAGAGCCAGACTTACCAGCACTTTACATACCATTTTCAATAGAAAAAAATCAACACAATGTATGAATTCAGCACTTTATTTGACAAGTGCAAGCCCACAATTACTTGAGAGAAATCTGCTGAAATAACTGAATGCATAAATAACAAGTTAGTAGTAATTTATTTAGAGCGTAGGTGACTTAGAGCTCATTGTAGGTCCATTGTGAATCCGCATCCCAGTTTTGTTTTTACAGCTCATCAAGAAAAGGAGTATTTCCCAAATCCCCACTAGCTGCCATCGATTTCTTCCCACTGACAAACTTCTTGGCAGCCTGAAAATACATCGGAAAGATGGATATAAGGAAATACTCGCTACAACAGTTTATCTTGCTGCTCACAGCCTCAGCTTCAAGTTATTAAAACAAAAGCCAAATCCCAACACTACCATCATACATCAAATAAACAGTTTTCTTTTTGCTGTCTAAACTTGTTTCTATTCCAGCTCCTTCTTACTTTATAATTTAAACAGAAATGGCAGAATGACAGATATAAAAGGCATAAACTCTTAGAAAATAGTTATGCCTAGAATAATTATTACACCACAAGATACAATGGATCTTTCCTTACTACAAAAGCTACTGCTAGTTGCTACTGCAACACAAAATAGTGATAACTGTGAGAAAAACAAGTTTTCTTAGAATTTCTGATGGATTCCTGTATGAAGTTAGCTTCAAGTTGTTAAGTAACAAAGCTAACTGGAATAGCAATGTGGTTACATCAGTTTCATTAAGCACAGCAAATATTCTAGACTTGGGAATCCTAAAACCTTTGACATAGAAGTTTCTGCACTGGAACTAGCATCAAATGTTTCTTGAATACTAGCTGGCAGCTTTGGTAAATTCAAGTAAAGTACATAAGAATTTCATATACTCCCAGCTACATTAGTTTTGCAGCATACTGGATTAAAAGGATTCCTGTTAATTAAGTAAAGGCATAACAAGACAGGCAGCTGAGATCTGTAAATAAGTTGCCTTGGCTTTTTTAAAAGCCGGTATGTGTGTTTATAAACATGCAGAAATAAGTTTTGTATAAAAACCACTTAGACAGTGATTAATAAACACCTGGGATGCTTACACATACTTACATTCACAACATCAGCAGTGGCTACAGAGTCAATTTTTTGAGCAACAACAGATGGCGATGTGTGTGTGCCCGACATCAAAGACTCCGAGCCTATTTCATTCAGCAATCCCTCTGCAGTCTCCACTGACATCAAATAGGTGGCTTTCAGCTGATTTCTGCCATCAAATAAAGCATTAAGGATGAGTGAACATGAAAGTTCTGTTATTACTTTACCTGCCACACCTGTAAGCGCAATGAGTTTTTGGTACTTTTTAAATTTTCAAGATTCCTCTCCATTTTGGAAGGTTTTCCTTTTCAAGTATGGAAAGGTTCTGTATACTTAGGAAAGAGGTACCACAAATACTCTGAGCATGAAAATGACAGGGTACCACCAACTGTCACCTCCTGCAGTCAGAAGATCTCTAGCTCAAATTCATTTCTGTTTGAAAGAACAGATGCAGGTACCACAGGATTCAGACAAACTAATCCATCAAGTTTAAGAATTAGGTTTAAGATGCATTCCAGTTTCTCATCAAGAACAGACAATGCAGAGTGATTTTGTTCAAACTGACAAAGCAGCAGTGGATGCCAATGGTTAGGGTCCTTAAGCAATAGTTCCACGTTCTGTTAAAAGTCAGCAAGTTTACGCCGTTTGTTCTGTTTCATGCAGTCTCACTGCTACATATGAAAATCTGATTTTTATAAGCTGGTCGTTCTATGATTTTTTAAACAACAAAATGGCAGAAAATGGTTCATTCCAAAAGAATTTGATTAAACTGAACTGCCAGACTGCAAGTATCTCTGGCCTTGAATTTGGCTTGGTTTTTGTGTCAGTTTTTGTTTGGTTGGTTGTTTTTTGTCACTAAAGAAAAAAGAGCAAGGTAGAAAATATGTGAATTCATTCCAGAAAGGAATCCCTCTTCCCCCCAAAAAGCCACAGCACTGTAACTCCCTAATACTAGGCAGCTTTGTTATAAGCAACCCCAAAAAAACCCAACAAAACAAAACAATTCCAATACACAAAACAAATAATGCCACATATAAAAGCCCCGAATTCACCATTTAGCTACCAGTGACTAAGGCACAACCAAGCATGTCT
This sequence comes from Forpus xanthops, assembly GCA_032466535.1. Taxonomy (NCBI): domain Eukaryota; kingdom Metazoa; phylum Chordata; class Aves; order Psittaciformes; family Psittacidae; genus Forpus; species Forpus xanthops. The sequence continues at coordinate 69,430 of JASSUY010011112.1, forward strand.
AGGTTATTATGTTTTCTGTAAGCAAGCCTTACATGGAATCTTGTATTTCGCATCTGTAATAGGCAATACTTTAATGTTGCTACTTGAGTGAATCTGTACCATATTGTCATACTGCATAACTACAGTTCAAGAGGCACAATGCAGTCTAACATCACCTGGAGATTAATCCCAACTAGCATGCACAGCCCTCTATAAATCAGAAACCCTAGAACCTTGTTGGTTTTACTGCATCTCTAATAGTAATTTCCCCCACACCTCAAATATTTCTACGGGCACATTATTTCAAACACTAAAGCGCTAATTCAGTGCTTTACACTTGCAGACCCTCATTACTACTATTCTTTGAAGATGCAGAAGATCGTTTAATTTAATTGTTTTGGGAACTGCTGCAGTGCAACTGTAAAGGGAATTACCTAAATAATGCCATTTAGGAATCTAATTTGAATACGTCTTAATACTACAGAGTATGATTAAAATGACAGCATCTGGGGATACTTGCTGGTCTCTTACACTGAAATAGTTTTCAGAAACCATTAACACTTATCTACCAAGTTTTTATAAGGAAATACAACTAGCAGAGGATAAGTATCGCTTTGGGAAAAAAAACCCTACTGACAGTGCTTCAGTTTTAACACAGGAAATTGAGCAGTTCCCCATGGAAATAATTACAGGACAACGATAAGCTCTGCTGCACAGGAAAATTGAAGTGTTTCACAAGTAGCTACATGTTAAGAAACTTCTTTTTACAACACACAGGAGAGCACTTTATGCACTTACTTTGCTCTTGTGACATCATCATCTGTGACGCTGCCCTGAGCAACTGCCTTTACCTGCTTCAAAGCAGCTTTAATCACCTGAGGAAAATTACATCAGTTAAGACTTCTTCTAGCATTAAATTTCAGCATTTATTACATAACATCTCAGAAACTTCAGAGCAGCTGCTGATGTTAGGATTGTCTGCCTGAGCTCACTTCTGAACAGCTTCATAAGAAAACTAAAACCTTAATAATTACGTAAGACACAAAATCAACTGTGGAATGAAACTGTGACATCACATTAATTTGTATGGTCTCGCCATTTTTTCATTAGTTCACTCATTCTGGCAGCTTCAAGAGCTAGCATGCTCCTCATGACATACTTAGGCTTACACAGGTAAGTCAGCAATTACAGTCAGCAATCAAGATATTTTACTAGCTCTCATTTGTATTAGGTATTTGTACTTCCCAGACAGCAAGTCTCAATCCCAGCTTACAAAGCTAAATTATAACTGAACATGTAGCATTCTCATACAAGAAACCAGATTAACTGAGTGTTTTAGATGAAACAGTCTGTACCTCAAATGAAAACTAGTTTGAGGGTTATGTTCCTAATAATTAAATTCAAATCAGCAACTCACCTCCCCAGTGTCTGAAGCCTGGGATATGGTATAAATCCCAAAGAGCCCAGAATCGGAGTAATTAACATTAAATGCAGAAGCCTGCAAAACAAACATTATCATCAACTGTTTCAAGTACCAGAACAACTCAACATGAAGCATAGAAAAATAATTACTATCAGGATCTAAAATACTGTAAGTCAGGAAGCTAAACTCCATCTGCGCAGAGGAAAGATCAGATTGGAAGACCACCTCTGAAATCCTGTAACTTGTGCAAGACTGAACTAATTATGATTGTATCTGGAGACAGTAAACTCTCAAAGGATAACACGCATTTTACTTAAAACATCAGAGTACAATAAACCTTTGAACTTACATCGAATGGCCGGGTAGTCGCTTTAGCAATACCCTGACACAATTTGCTGGTAACATTACTTCCCCTCTTGATAAGGGGCCCAGCACCTAAAACATGCTGAAGAACACTGAATGCATTTGCTTCTGCACTCCCAACAGCAGCTCCTTCTGTGACAATAGCAGCATGGACAAGGCTCTCACCATTCTGTTTTCTGATTTCTCCTAAAAAACACAACAGAATAAAAAGTAATACAGTATTCAGTTAGAAACTACTGTACATTCAGAGGTATTGAAAGGAAACATTCCTAGCCAGGAGTTCACTTCATGAGAGAAAAGCCAGGGTGTGAAGTTATTGCATGTCTACTCAGGAAAACAGGAGGGAGCTGTTAGTAGATGACAGGTAATTATAAACAGTCCTTAACATTCAAAAAACTTCTCGCCATCACAAACCCATGCACCTTTCTCTGCCTTATTTGAACTTGACGCTGAACCATACACAGTATGAGGTGATAAAACCCAGCAAGTCTCCAGACAACAAATACCCAGGAAAGTAGCATCACCTTCTGTTCATAACAATATTGATCCTGTTTTATAGAAAATGAAGTTATTCCAGGTATATATTCAATGTTGAAAACTTTTATTTTTTCCCCATCTGGTCAGAGTGACCTGATACTCCAAGTAAAGTTTAGGTATTGCTATTAACTTGTACACAACGCTGCTCTGAAAAAGTTACATTATCTTTGATGAAAGATTTACAATGTTCTAATAGATCTTCCCTAAAGAAAAAAAACTGCCACCACTTCCAGACAGTCCTTAACCTACTCTTCAGGCAATGTTCCCCAAAATGACAAGAGAAACCAACAAGCCAGTTTGTTTTCCACTTTATGGAATAAATGATCTTACAGGAAAAGCTTCATTGGAAATATGGGTTCAGTTTTATCCCAGAACTTCCCATGCTCTGTTTAGTTAGATGCGAGATGTCTCTGAACTGTCACTTCCCACGCATGCATTAAGTACAACTATATTGTTTCCAATTGCATCTTTGAATACTACTACATTTATAATAAGCAGAAAAGAGTCATTCAGAACAGATACAAGTCAGGCTCACCCCCTCGATAGACAGCCTTTGCACCAGAAACACCAGCTCCACTGCGGATATTTAGAAAGTTCTCTGCAACTTGCTTTAACTCAGAGTGCTTCACACCTGCAACATGATAGTTATTCCAAGTAATGTAATGGCATTGAAAACCTCCAGCAGTTACATGTACCGTAGCTTTTTACTTATATGGAAAACTCCATTTCCCATGGCAGTTTTCTTTAATGAATTGCAATGCCCACTAAAAAACATACATACCTACTCCTACTAGTGCCATTCTTGCACTTGTGAAATTGTTCTGTACGAAATCATGGAGCTGCAACAGTAAATTCATATTTTAGAGTATTTTGCATAAATTATAAAAATGCCAAGTGTGTTTATGACATCCCCCCTTATACTTCTTCATGCAGCAAACTCCAACGTTTCCAAAAGGAGCTGTCTATAGGACAGCACTTTAAGCATTCTCCCGTGACAAACCCTCTTATACAAGAACACTTGTGTATCACTAACAACCTTACTATGCACAGTAGACAGAAAATGTATGCAGTAAATATAGTCAGTGTTTACTTTCTCAAGTGTCATCATCTATCCTTGATAAAGAAACTGAAACAGCTTCATAAAACATAAATAATCCTACCTGCTCAGAAGTAATTTTTCCAACTCTGTAGTCTGGACAATATAAGGGGTTTGCCAGAGCATTCTTATAGGCTGCAGCATGCAAGTTTTCCAGCACTCCTAAGGGAAACAATGTTTCAACGATGATGATTAACCTAAGGGATGCTTTTAGTGAAGATCATGAATGAAATGTCAACCCACTGAAACAGAGCTGTGGGCCTTTTTAAGTACACACAAGAACTGCAAAAGTGGGTCTAAAATAATCTAATACACACAGAAGTTTCATCCAAATGCACTGGTTTGGCTGAGGCTTTGTGTTCAGGTTTCTCCGGGTTTTTTTTCAAACCCAAAAACCTAAATTCATAACCCTAAAGCTGGAATCCACTTTCAGTGTAATGAAAATCCATACTGGTTTTCTATCAAAGTAACCATACAAATTCAAGAGGTCTTTTCCAGAATGTCTTTTCTGCACTGGTGAGCAATACCTGAGAATCATTTTCAGAACACAACCTGCTGCAAGTATACTGTCAACAACAGTCATGTCCTGCACATTCTGTAGCTGTATTTAAATTAAAAAGGTGAAATGGAAGTTGCCATGGGGAATGGTCTAAGCTGCATTCAGCATGTTACTTGCTGAATGTTACACATAGGCTAGAAAAACTTGTGTATTTATTAAAAAGGGTTCTGTAACAACAGACAGACCCATACCTATGCATGGGGAAAAGCTGGAAAATTAAATGGTCACATGACAGAGCAAAAAGGGAAACTATTTTTTTCCAAGTGTTTAATTCTGAGGAAACTCCCTTGAAGCCAATGCAGTGGATCAGAAAGCACACTTACCAACTTGAGGAGTCTGAGAGGCAATGGCTTTGTCAACTTTTAACTGGGGCTGAAGGTCAGCTACTTCCCATGGTCTGAACTCTGGTGCTGTGGTGACATTAAGAAGGTACTCCATAACTGTATCACTAGATTAAAAAGTTACAAAGGCATTAAGCACAACAGAAGTAGCACATTTCTTTTGAAGTTGAAAGCTAGTGAAACTAATATGTAAGCAACACATTGATAACAAAATTTATCACTCGAGCCAGAGTAGTTAGTAGCACTGCTGTACAGAATACCAGAATTCCACATAAATTCTGCAGCATTCATGTAGTCAATAATGTGATACAGAAACTGAATATTAATACAGTAGTTTGATTTACTATAAAAACATGAAAATACGTATTTCTCCTACTCTGTAAAATGGTCTCTACCACAGAGCAGTTCGTAAAGCATACAATGCCATTTACAACATATCTGGATACCTACACGTAGTCACGCGGGCATTCAATACAGTAAGCCATCTTCTCTCTTGTTGAGTACACGCTAAATGAGAAAAAATAGAAACACCATTTCAGCAGAGAACACAGAAGTGGTTTTTTCACACATATTCCTCCCCTCAGTATCTAGTTAACCTTAAATCTGCTTGACAGGACCATTAAGTGACAGTACACACACACACCGGAAACAGACATGACTAGAACTCCCATCTTAAGTACTGTAGTAATTACAAGTGTCTTGTGATCATCAGGATTTAAAATAAAATGCTAATTCAAGGTAAAACAACAAATAAGTTTGAATAACAAAACTTCAAGAGAAATGTGTGTAATGTATTAAACAAGGCAACTTAGAAATTATTCTCTTCGGGCAGAAAACTCCCCACTTGCTTCAACACATTTGTGACTAATAGAAACATATATTCCTATATATGAAATATATAGGAATACGATAAAGGGGATGAGTCTCAAGTTATATAAAACATTGCTTTTAACCAAAATTTATGTAAAATAATCTTACTGGATGATTTCAAGACACATTGCAAGAAAGCAGGCATAGCAAGATCCCTCTTTTATTTCTCTTAGGCTTGTTTTCTAGGCTTTAAACTCTCAAATCATGAAAGCCAACTACTGTTTGAATTGTCCCCAGAACTGCAGTATGATGAATGATATCTATTCACAAAAGATGGAGAAAAAAAAATAATCTACTGATTTCATGATGTTTAATCTCAAAGCCTGAAAAAGCAGAAAGAGCATTAAGCTTTCTGGACAAATTATGTTTCTTCCAGGTACACAACATTTATATTTTGTTAATTGAAAGGTGTTTTTAAAATACAAATCATGGGTATACTTGCACCTTCACTGAACAAGAAGTACAGATGTTCCTCGTCAACATTCACCAATCAAGCAGCATTACCACACTGAGCTTAACAGCCTCTGTATTGTTGTGCTTATTGTTTTAAGTTTCCTTTAATCATGTAGTTTGTTTGAATGATACCAAACCAGATCGTGTGTAGTTACAAACCTTAGGCTGCCCCCAACAGCTTCAATGCCACGAGTAATACGGAAAGAAGATACTCCTTTAGTAGTCTATTAAAGAAATTAAAAAAAAAAGCAACTTAGAATGCTGAAACAGTATGTTTATTCGTTTATACAGAAGCCATTCTGAGTCAACTTACTGCCTCCCTACTCCCAATCATTTCTATCATCCTCCTGATTTTCCAGCTTAATTGGTCACATATTTGCTCCCCAGCCCCATTTTAGAATGATCCAGGTTTGCTTGAACATTTATTAGGATTCTTTGAATTAGATAAACTTGACAAAACTAGGTCAAGAACACCTACACATGCTATTACACTGACAGCTGTCTGAGTGAATTTCAGCAGCTGGGAAGGGTAATAAGAAGGTGGGATGTTATTTTTATCTGCCTGAAGCTGATGTGGATTGAACCCATATAACAGCAGTCACAGACTTGTCAGCAGTGCTGTGTAGCATTAATTGCCACAGCCTGTCTGTTTACATCTGTACCTACAGCCAGACAGCAACTGAGATGAACAGGAATAAGAGGAAGGGTCACAGAGGGTCAAGCCTATAGGATGTCTTGCCCAACCTTCTGCATGTGACAGCGACAACAGGAAAGGCTGTTTAAATGTAATATACCACAACCTGTTCATTGGTATTCCTGCAGCATCTGCAGGAATTATTCCTAGTAAAAACTCCTTAAAGAACTGCTACCCATGAATTCGATCAATTCTTTTTTTTGAATCTACTGTATCTTCCCCTAAAGCATCTGGTATAACTGAAGTCACTAGAGAGCATAATTCTAAATTAAGAATCACACCCTGTCTTCCAGAAAGTAATGTAATTTCTCCTGCACTTGAATCAGGTAACCAAAAACCAAAATACACTGTTTTCCACTTTATAAGATCTCTTACGCTAAATTTTACCATATCCTTCATTTTTGTCATCATAAACCTTTCACTACTTCACCTATTGCCAATGTAATAACAAAGTGAACAAACACCTACCATATTAGGTCCAATACGAAGCAAGTGAGCAGTTCCCAAGTTACTAGTGGTTTCATATCTGCTGCCTGCTTTAATAAACACACCAACTCTTGAAACTGGAGAAAAGTTTTCTAGAGAGGCAATAACTAAGCCATTTGGTAATTTTGTGATCTGTATTAAACAGAAAAACATTTGGTTTAGTTATCCACTAGAAATACTGTTACAACTGTACTCTGAGTTTTAGAAAATAAAAAGGGAACAGAATACCAGTATTCATACTGACCTCAAGATTCTCAGACTCTCGAGATAATTTCACTCGTTCTTGAGGTTTTGAGATCGAAACTTTAGGGGCTACTTTAAGTGAATAAAATCTCTTCTAGAGGAGAAAGCATAAGAGAATGGATTTCCTGAATTAGTTCACTGCACATTCAATTACACACTGAAGAAGCAACTAATTCTGAAGTAGAAATACAATCAACAATTCAAGTCCCAGAGTAAAACTAGTGATTCCCTTGAAATTCCTCTGATAGTTTTTCTTTTTTTTTACATCACTGCTAGAATCTGGGGAATGACTCACATGAGGCCCCTGGATCTTGGTGCTCTTCTCAAGAACTAGCATTGTAAGAAAGCTTTTCCCCCTCCATCTCTTTGCTATTGTGCAGTGGGTATCTATTGATACTGTATAGTTTGTAGGACTACTGTGTAGCAATTAACTCCAGAATTCTACATACTCAGAACATAATTTTGGAGACAACTTTCCATCTTCTTAGGTGTAAGCAGTAAGGAATTACCTCTCTCACGAACAGAGCTATGCTGACTGCTGCATACAAAGAAGATGTGTATGCAAGTCATAGAATCATAGAATAGTTAGGGTTGGAAAGGACCTTGGACTTGTATACATTCAGGTTCCTAAGATGGTCTCGAACCAGATCCTCTCCTACAGTGGGCCCAAGGTCTTCATTC
>JASSUY010011115.1:0-35257 GCA_032466535.1 Forpus xanthops
GTGGTGTTCAAGGCCAGGTTGGACATAGCCTTGGGTGCCATGGTTTAGTGGGAGGTGTCCCTGCCCATGGCAGGGGGTGGAACTGAATGATCTTAAGGTCCTTTCCAACCCTGACTGTTCTATGATTCTATGGATGCTTCTTGTCATGCTCAATTAAATATACAGATTCGAATGCACTCGTATCAGCACGCTTTACCTCTTCACCCCTGTTTATCTTAGCTCTATGCTTCCATGGGATTCTTTCTCTCTCCTCATCTCCTTCGTCAACTGACAAAAGAAAATAGCCCCAATTATGTTAAAGACAGAAGCACTACAAACCCCAGGGAGTGGATTGTGCCCCTGCGAGCAGGTGAAAGGTTTTCTTCTCAGGTAAGCAAATCAGAATGCAGGAACTCCAAAACTGTCAGCAGCGGATGAAAGCCCTTGCTGCTCCTTGGAGCAGGCAGGAGGGTTCCCAGGCAGTTTTCACCAGGTGCTGGCTTCATAAAGCGGGTATGGCTTGTTCTGTATCTCTCTAAAGCGACAATGACTCTGATGCTCATAGACAGAAGACTTGTGCTTCTCACTGAGATCAGTGGGAAACTGTCTCTGAACTCTGTAAGAAGAGCAAGCGTCTGTAACTCATAAAGAAGTAATCATATTACTATTATTAAAGTTAATTTCCTATTAAGCTCCCTTAATCTTGATTAAACTGCATGAGAAAAATGGATCTGCTGCTCTTAACACCGGGGTGGAGGAGAATTTAAGGAGATTTTTAGTAAAGGAGTAAAAGGAGTTACACTTACAGAGTCATAGAACAGTTTGGGTTGGAAAGGACATTAAGATCATCCAGTTCCAACCCCTCTGCCATGAGCAGGGACACCTCCCACTAAACCATGGCACCCAAGGCTATGTCCAACCTGGCCTTGAACACTGTCAGTGATGGAGCATTCACAACTTCCCTGGGCAACCCATTGCAGTGCCTCAGCACCCTTACAGTAAAGGACTTCTTCCTCATATCCAATCTAAACTTCCTCTGTTTAAGTTTGAACCTGGAAAAGATCAACACAGCACAAGGAGCATTGTCCCTGATGTCCTGACCTGAAGCCTGGCTTTGCGCCCTGTAGCCTAAGTCAGGCTATGGCAGGGCATGCAGTGAGCTGAGCTTTAAGTCTCTGTGGCTGTTGTGCACCGTTGCCAGCACAGTGACTCAGCCACAAAGAGATGGTACAACACAGTCACGCTCTCTGCTCTTCCTCAGCACGGAGGTGTCAGTGTGGTGTCTCTCTGAAGCATGGGTGTTTAGATGCCTGCTGGGTTAAATCACGACAGCCCTTCATTGTCAACACTGCCCCGAATTAAAGTGCTCTTTGGGATAGGAAATGGCATCACAAACAACACATACCTGTGCCTTCTCACTTTAACATGCAAAGGTAATAGCGTGTTCTCATCATCTGCCTCACCTGATCAGAGCAAGCTTCAGGAAAAGCATTGGGAAGAAGACTCATGCCATCTTGGCTCAGCACTGCCATGCTCTGCTGCACCGGGACACAAGGACGTGGCGAGTGGCTCAGGCTGAGAGTGGGTTTAGAAGAAAGGGAGGCAGAAAATTTCCCATGCTTTCCTTTAACCATCACTGCTACGGATCCCCAAAATCCTATCACAGAATCACAGACTGGTGTGGGTTGGAAGGGGCCTTGAAGCTTATGTTTCAGTCTGGCTCCCCCAAACCCTGGCCAAGGCTGGGAAAGAGGAAGGGTGCCAAAGCAAAGTGCTATTTATTGAGTGTGTCAGACATTTATCCCAGCTTTTCCTCCAAGCAGCTTTTGGAAATCTCATCTCTAAGGATTTACGGGTTTGCCTCCTGCCTCAGCTCCCTTTGCCACTCTCCCTCCTCTTTCTTTCCGTACAGCAGCATCCCCAGCACCTTCCTCCATCTCGTAAAGGGCTATGAATCCAGGAAATTCATGAACTCCAAGAAAGTTATAGCTCTTAAAAAGTATTCATTTGCAATGTGAAAAATGGGTTGATGTATATCTAAACCGAGGTGACTTTATGGAGCTGTTATAGTGCAGTCTGAATGTAACGCCATACATCTGTCTATAATTACTTGGTCTTAACTGTTGCTCAAACCTTTTGTTTAATACAGAAAAGGCACAAGCACCAAACCCACTCCTGCCATGCCAGGAGTCACCAGGGATAAACCTGTGCTGGGGAATCAGGCCAAACACCTGAGGCATGTGGGGGTTAACTGCCTGAAACCAAGTGAAACGAGACCATTGTACAGCACAGACAAAGAACTGGGCTTCAGAAACCCACGAAGGGTTTGAAACAACGGATGCTGTCGACTCTCTGCGTTTCTTTTGGTTCCTAAACCTTTGTAAGTCTACTTGAGTGAAGTGGTGGGGCTTTTTAAACACATCCACACAAGAAAGCTTTGCATTTACGGAGTTTTCTTCATTTTCCTTTGAATGAGAGAAGAAATCCTCCTGCAATCACAGGCCTTCAGGAGCAAGGGCTTTATGATAGGAGACTTGAAAAACAATTGGGATACTTAACAGCACAGCACAGCTGCTTTCCCCAAGGCTTGCAGCTTGGAGTTCCACATCCTTCTCTTCCAAATAGGTGCAGGCCTGGCACAGACCATCACCAGAACCAGTTGGTGCTTTACACGTGGTTTTGTCTCGGATAAAATCCCAGTTCCGGAGAAAAGAACACCGTAAGATCCTCAAATTTCTGCAGGATTTGTATGAAGCACTCTTTGCTCTCCCAAAAGAGTTTGTTTTTCTTGACAATGACTGGTATCTTCACTTAATACAGATATTAACTCATTACGCCACTGGGCAGCTGGGGAAACTGAGGCTGTCACCTAACAGGAATGCAAAGTATCCTGCATCTCCCATGCGCGCTCATGCCAAGAACTTGCGATGAGCATCTCACCCAGCCTCCTGTACACGTGGAGCCAACTACAGACCCTCAGCTATTCTGATCCCAGGCCAAATACTTGGTAAGATAGAAATTACATCTACGCTATTTTGGCAGAGTTCCTATTTCCTGGCAGAAAATATATCTTCAACTTCGACTAAAATCTACTGCTTTTAAAGAAAAAAATGGGCTTTTTCTCTGTTGATCTTTGTATCCTCAGAACTCGGTCACTGGTTTGGAAGATTCCTTTTGGCAGGCAGTTTGTCAGGGTCCTTCTCTATTAACCTGCTCTCAGGACACGTTTGCCCCCAGTCCATGCACAAGTGGATTCATTTCCCCTTGCTCCAGGTCAGCAGATGCCTACAGCCACAGGAGCTGCGGACAAAGGATGTCTTTTGGAAGATGGAGGTATTCTGCAGACCAGTTGCCCTCTGCTACAGCCGGATCTTGGTGAATGCTCACTTTCTACACACCAGACATCTTTTCTTCTGAAGGATCCCATGGAGTTTCAGGTGCCTGTGCCCTCACCTCTTCTCCTTCAGCCCGTTTAGCACTCTCCTTGCCACAAACAGGTCTGGTCCAGCCCTGACCATAAGAAGAGCATTTGCTGCTAATGGGGTTACCATTCCCACTGCTCCTTGCAGATTAGTGTCCCTACTGACAGCAGGGGCTTGGAACTAGATGATCTTAAGTTCCTTTCCAACACAGACCAGTCTGATTCTATGAGGACTTTACCCAGCTCTTGTGTCTCTGCTGCAAATGGAAGCAGCAGTTTGGCCCCTGTTTTGCTTAACTCCAAGCAAATGTTTTCCCTGACTTTTTGCCAGTGTAAAGAAAGGCTTTAGGCTTGACAAAACAAACTGCAGCCCCAGTCACTTCAAAAGCATGAGTTTACTTCCCCTTCCATTTTGATCATCCAGTTTGTGACACAGAACTTGGACTGTTTGTCCAAGTCAAAACTCCCTTTGGATCTTGGCCACAAAAAACAACACTGAACAAAACGAGTGGTTCAGAGGAGTGCTCACAGTCTCTGGAAAGGAACTGTACTATAGCAATAAGGCTGACATTTGTGATGCAGTGGGATGCTCCACAACGGAGTAACTACAGCAGGAGGAAGCTTAAAACAAGATAACTTCAGGATAAGTGACTCAATTCATTCTGCAGTGCAAAGAGGCTGAAGCTTCATATTTATAACTTGTGACACGTAAAAGAAGTCTAGCTGCTCCCTCAGATGGATGCTGGGACTTGCTGGAGAAATCTCTCTTCCCAGTCTCTGCCTCCATCACACGCTCAATCTCAACCTGTCAGACCCACATTATCTTTGCTCATTTGCAGAACAATTCTGCAGTTATTAAGAAGGAGCCTTGTGGTGTTAATGCTTTTGTGCTTTGAGGCAGTAATGTGGAGTCACTGGAAAGTAAGAGAGACAAAGCCCTCAGTGCCGGCACACAAAGGAGTTGCAAAGGAGCCAATACTCATTCTTTAGCTCCTTCTTTTTGTTTTAAATGCACCAATTCTGTTTTTTCTCTGGGAAATAGTTTATAAAGCATGTTTCAATCAGGAATTCCATCCACAGAATCACAGAATCACAGATTAGCTTGGGCTGGAAGCGACCTCCAAAGCTTATCTACTCCAACCCCCTGCAACGAGCAGGGACATCTCCATCTAAATCAGGTTGCCCAGACTGTGACCAGTTCTGCACGATGACACTCGGGTGACCTCCATGTACAAAGGACCATTTTGGGCTGTCCTGCAAATTGCACCAATGTGACCAAAGACAAAAGGAAAAGAGCCCCAAGGTAGGTTGGGAATAGCACCCCTGAGTCTCTGTATCTCCATGTCAAAAAAGAACATTCTGCTCTGTTGTTTAGTTGTGTGATGAGCTCTGATCTCAAATGGGAGGAAGAAGTGATCATTTCTTGTCCTCAGACTGGCTCTGAGTTATGCAGCTGAGCTCAGGCTGAAGCTGCATGAAGGAAATGAAGGTTTCCAGAGTCTTTGGTCACTCTAAGCAGCTCCTACCACTGGGATAGACTCCAGATCACTGCAGTCCCCAGAGTGGCTCTGATGCCCTTTCCATCCCCAGCTTTGGATATCCCACTACAACAGGATAAGGACCAAGATGGGGTGGTGGGGGCTGGACCACCAATACCCCATTTAATTATACAATCAACTGTAATCAATAGAAAACAGCAGTCAGATCTGTGCTGGTCTTAGACACCACATCCTGCTTTTCAAAAAGCTTTTCAGGTCAGCACACAATGGGCTCAGACGCTGCAGTACTTCCACTGTGGCCCAGCTTTAGTGACAGCACTGTGCTTGCTTGGAAACACTCATTTTTCTTGCCCAGATCACTGCATCTATCTCAGGATAAGCACTCGCTTACGAGGCATGTATAGGAAAGCTGTCCCCATATCTCAGTCTTTCTGTAGATTTCAAAACGTATAAAAGCCTCTTATTCCTTGTATTCATCACCCAGAACAGAAGCTTTGAATTCTTTGATTCCAGTAAACTACCATTTATTAGACACATTAAATGAAAGACAGTCAAAGGAGAATGCAACAGAAAACTCCAGCACTGGCAAGCCTGCTTCCACCTTGCTTTTCTCATCACCAGCACAAACAGCCTTTCAGCACATCAAAGGTAAGCACTGCTAGATAATAAGGCACATTGCAGACAGTGAGATATGGGTGGATGGAAACGCAGCTAAATAGGAAGATGCGTATTTAGAGATAAATTACATCTCTGAATTCAAATCCCTACTTACTGCCTCTGAGAAGTTACTCATTGCATTTAAAGTCAGGACATAGTGTCTGCATCTGCCTCTCTTCCCCAAGGGATGCATTCACTTCAGGATCCCGAGTCAAAACGTTCACTTCTTGTGAAAGCCTGTTACTGGAGCATCCAGGGCACTGCTCTTCGGAGTTACTACATCCCACAGGGCTGGAGGTGAAGAGACAAAATACACTCAATATTGGCTGCGAAGACACACAGCTGCTGCCGGCTGACATGGCAGAGGAGTACGAGACATCACCAGGGGGTTTCTTGAGGCAAAAGTCCTCATCTTAATATTGTCTATCGCAGGATTTGACCTGCTGTGAAGAAAGCCTGAGGTGTGATACATCACGCAAGGTGAGATGCACCATCTAAGCCTTTGAGTGACCAATGGTGAAAAGATGGAGGACCTGCAAGGAGGCCTGTGGAGGTAGATGCATAAACCACAGCAACTAAAAACTGCTGGTTCCTTTGTGCTGGAAGATGAAAACCAGATTGGAGCAAATAGTAGGAGAATAGGAAGGGTGTTCAAGGCCGGGTTGGACATAGTCTTGGGTGCCATGGTTTAGTGGGAGGTATCCCTGCCCAGAGCAGGGGGGTTGGAACTAGATGATCTTGAGGTCCTTTCCAACCCTAACTATTCTATGATTCTATGATGTTACCTCTGCACCCTGCACAGAACATTGAAGGATCACAGACATCCTTGGAAATGGAAATGTTGACCGATTTACTCATGTGAAATCACTGAGAGACACAGTGTCCATGGAGCGTTCAGAGGACTGAGTTAGTCTGAGAGTCAAGACAGTGATGTTCCTAAGAGCATCTCAGTACTTAAAGGTTGGCTACAGAGAAGATGGGGACTTCCCAGAAGTCCAATGGGAAAGATGACATGTGATGGGCACAAGTTGCTCTCAAGAAGATTCTGACTGGACACGAGGAAAATTTTTCCCAATGAGAAAAACCATTCACTGGAATAATCTCCCCAGGGAAGTGGTGGATTCCCCAGTGCTGGACACGGCTAAGATCCAGCTGGACATTCAGTTTAGGCCATGCTGTGCTGCCTTGCTGCACAGAGGACTAAAGCTTTTGGAGATACTGATCCTTCATTATCAGAGCAAAGAGAGCCCTAAACAGAGCTTGCCCAGTGAATGCAGTCTGCTCATGGTTTCTGCACCTTCTTATGAATGCATCCAACAGTGTGACAGCTTAAGTGGAGTGGTGATACCTGTGGTGATTCCCATGATCCCACCCTTCCTGCAAGCCCATCATTCCTGGCTAATTTTCAAGAGGCATCTGACCATACTTCCTCTCCAGAGAAGCATCCTCCAATCCTCCCAGCCTCCAAAGTGCTGTCTTTGATAAGCAATAGATGTGCAAAGCCTGCCTCCCCAGTGGTGATAAGAGGACCCAGCCTTCCTCAGATCCATAGCATTAGGGACTGGTATGGGCTCACCTATCTTGCTAAGGGCTGTTATCTGCTAATTCAGGACATGATAACTCACACTTAAAGGTATTCCTTTGTAATTGCAGCCTGCTCCAATCCCCGAGCCTTCAGGACTAATAGGGCTGTGTTTACAGAATAAATTCCCATCTAATATTGCCATTTGACTCAATGAGGAGGAATGAGGATGCAAAGAGGGACCAATAAATGCTGCTGGAGTCCAGGCACAGACACTAACACAAAGATATAAAACTAACAAAGCTGGGTTACTGTCCAACACCTTATTTCTCATTACAGGTTTAGGGCTTTGACACTCCAAATGACTGCTGAGCTGAAGCACCCTCACAGGAGTCCAAGGCTGGATTCCCAAGGTCTTGAGACAACTGTCTCAGTGGCCAAAGAAGCTGGCAACTAGCGGCATGTGCAACTATTCCTCTGCCACTGATGCTTTTAAACCACCTGAAAAAGGGCAGAAGAAGGGCTTCAAAGTCACTTAGGAAAATGACATTTAAGGAAAATCAGGGAAATCAGAGGATTAGAAGTTGAAGTGTGATTTGTATTCTTGCCATCTCCCTTCTGTGGAAACCAAGGACATCCTGGCATGGTATTCCATTGACCCCAGTCTACTTGGACCATTGGCAGTCTCAGACCTGTGTCCTGCAATAGAAAGTGGGATGTGTTTGAGAGATCTCTGCCACTTCCATGCTGCTCCAGGTACTGTTTTCCCTGGTGCCACTGTGGACATCTCCTTTGTCTTGGCAACGTATTGAATGTAAATATATCAGCCAGCACCTTGCTGGCCTTCCCCTCCCATCTGGCTGGGAGAACCTGTGCTCTCCTTGAAGGAGATGAGAAGGGGATGCACACTGCTCTTAGTATAGCATAGTCTTCACTTTCCAATCTAGGGACGAGGACCAGCTTCAAGACAAATGTCAGTCTAGACACTGCTGAATACTCCCTCATCTATTTTCACTGACATCTGTCAGGCTGGAGGACATTAGTCATGTCATTAGATTAGAGCCAGTAGAACAAAACAACTCCCCAAAGCCCCTTCTCTCCCAATAAAGATGTCTGACCTGGAGAGTTCTCCAGTAACAAGGCAATAGCAAAAGTTTCCTGAGGAAATCTGGGCTTTGAAGCTGGTTAATAAATCTTTCTGGCTGCTCTCTAGTGTGAGCAGAGCAAGCTGTCAGAGGTTCAAGGCAGGATGCTTTGTGTGTCCCTGCAAAGTGCTCCCGAATGGTGAACGCTCTGCCACGGATGCTCCTTTGAAGGTGAAACTTCATTTAGATGAGAAGCAGCCCCGGCAACCATGCCGTGGTTCCCTTGTTTGGTTGTGCTGGTTTCATCTGAGGAGAGCAGGGAAGGAAGGGCAGCCGGAGCATGTGAGAGTGCTGGGACCTTCCCACTCCTCACGAGGGCCCCATATGTGCAAAGCTGCAGTGGTTCTAGTTCAAAGAAGCCAAGGCCAAGGCAGTAACAACAACTGCAGTTAAAAACTGAAGCATCACAGAACTCCTTTGTCAAACACTACCCATCCGTCTGGCTCTCAGTGCCACTGAGTTTCCTTGGAAACTACAGACATGCCAACAGGCAGCGGGACTGATAAAGCAGGCACATGTTTTGACCATCCCACAGCTTCTCAAGGAACAGGGGATGGGACAAGAGGAAATGGCCTCAAGCTGCACCAGGGGAGGTTGAGATGGAGCTGAGGAACAATTCCTGCCCCAAAGGGAGCCAGACAAAGCCTCAGTGCCATGGGTCAGTGGTGGCCTTGGCAGTGCTGGGAATGGTTGGACTGGATGAGCTTAAAGGTCTCTTCCAACCTGGTTGAAGGCAACCAGAGAGACAGTGAACTACCCCATCCCCAGGGAGAGTGGTGGTGGGAATCTGGATGCCTGAGACACTGAGGCCTCATCATCTCTGAGCATCCTTCTCTTGCAAAGACAGGAATGATACTAATAATGCTCTTATTATTCCTATCACTGTTATTACACCGACTGAACCCCTCTATCACTTGTATCTATTTAAGTGGCAAGAAATGGGGGGCAGCACTTCCAGCTGTACCATGTTGAAGCTGTCCCTGCTCATTGCAGGGGGCTAGATTAGATGACCTCTGTAGGTCCCTTCCAACTTAAACCATTCTATGACTGTATGAAGAGCAGATGCCCACCAACCCCCTTTCCCATCACGGGGCTGAGTGAATGCATCCGCCGCACGATGAGAATCGCATCTTGGCTGGGGCCTCTGGGCACAGCAGTAATGTGAATAATAGCAATAAGTTTTAGTCAAGTTTTTAAGGGCAAAGCAAGCCTCTCTCCCTGGGAAGAATCCTTTAAATGCTCCCTCGCTCTTTATCTTTTGCTTCCTTTAAACTGTGATTGAATTTAGGACTAATGAAAATGTGAGTCTGAGAGCATTTACTGGAAGGCAGCTGCTGTTGCTTTTTCATCTCACTTTCTCTGCTGGCCTTCCGCATGATCTACCTTTTCTGTGTCCGCCCAGTGAAAGCACACAAACACATTTCTCTAGGGGCAGCTGGTGTACGATCAGGGTTTCAGCAGGTTTGGGTCATTCGTCTTCATGTGGACAACAGGGTCATGAAGTGGGCACCGCTCACTTATTTTCCTTCCTAATACCTTTTCTCCACAGCAAATAGCATCTTAATAAAATGGAAGCTTCCCCTTCTTTTTCAGAGGGGAGAGAAAAAGCTAGCTGGAAAATCAAAGCCTCAATGTGTTTTACTTGCTCTCCACCAGGCAGTCAGCATTTGGCTCTTTATGTGGATGGAAACTGAGACTAAACAGCTCTCCACTCTCAGATTCCAGCTGGGATTGCTCGGCCCTTGAAGAGCTGGGCAAATACGGGGAGATATTGACACAGTTCTTAGCAAAGGAGGAAAAGTGGCAATGTGTCAGGAATTCATTGCTATAAAAGCTCCTCAATGATGGTACCACTGTGTCAGTATTTGCCCCTGCAAGTTAACCTGCAGCAATCCCACCACGTGTCCCAGGAATACAGGCAATATGGCAAGAGAAACCCTTCTCCTTTGTGGCTGGGTATGACAGAGGTTAATAACTCTTGCCAGTGGTGCTCCCCTCAGGACAAGACCCAAGCACATCTTCCTGCCCCAATGTACATCGCACCCAAACTGCTGTGGGCACCATTCACTATGCTGGATTGTATCACTGAAGAGATGTGCTGCTATTTCACCTTCCTTCTGGAAACGTGAAAAATCTGAAGATAGGAGAGCTTCTTACAACCATAAAATATTATAGATGGGCACCTTGATTTTTCATTGCACCTTTTCCTCTTCTGCCCGTTCTTTCAAGAACACTAGAAAGGACAAAATGCTGTGGAAAACTTCTAGACTAGAAGGTCAAATCACACTGAAGTCCCCAGGAAATTCCCTATCATGCTCTTTATCTTGCCTGTACTGGAGCTAATGAGTTTGGCAACTGCTTTCTGCAGGAGCAGAATCAGGGCATACCCATGGCATGTCTTTTCAGGCCTGTGACTACATCACCAAGCACAGGAGGAGCACAAGTCCCAATCTGTGTTAGGATTCCTGCCTCCATAGTGCCACCATCTCCATGAAATACAGAATACACGGAGAGAAGAAGGAACCAAGGGAACAAACCCCATAATGGTAACGGCCTCAAGCTGCACCAGGGGAGGTTTAGATGGAGCTGAGGAACGATTCCTGCCCCAAAGGATGCTCAGCATTGGAACTGCCCAGGGCAGTGCTGCAATCACTGTCCCTGCAAGTGTTCACACACCATGGAGACGAGGCCCTCAGTGCCATGGGTCAGTGGTGGCCTTGGCAGTGCTGGGAATGGTTGGACTGGATGGGCTTAAAGGGCTTTTCCAACCTGGCTGATTCTGTCGTTCCATAAACGGCTTTGCTGAAGGTGCAAGGAATGGGAGATGCAGGAGGGCAACACGATCCCTTTGGCATGGAACAGGAGTTTACATCGACAAAGCAGAGTCTGTTTTGGGAAGAGGAGTGAACTGCTCAGCGAGGTGCTTGCCTGGGCAGAACTCATCACTCCTCTCTGTTTTGTTCTGTTTTGTAAGCAGAGGTACATGGGAATGGGCAATGAAAAGACTGGAGTTAAAGAGTAATGCCAGATCCTGGTGAAATCAACCTGACCAAACTAGAGCACAGGTCATAGGAAAAGTGAGTTGCTTTTAATCGTATGAAAACGACCTGTACTGTGAAGCTACATTAAGAAGAGCCAGAGCTATTAGAATTTCAGGCTGCCACCTCATAGGCTTCCAGTAAAGACGGGATGTGATGTGCCAGGGCTTTTTGTTAAAGATAAATAGTCAAATAGCCTATGACGGAAACCTGCCCTGTCTGAGCGATCAGAGAGGAGCTGGTGAAGTACCTGCTGCTCTCCTTTGGGAGACTAACATTAAAGCAGATGGGAACAGGAATAGTTTGTGGCCCTGCTAGCAGAGAGCTCCGAGAGGTTGTGCTTCTTCCTCCCTTCTGTGTCTGCAGTAAATGCAGAACTTATTTGAAGGCAGACGTGGAGGCTGAAGTCCCAGTCTGCTCCCTCGCAGTGCTTGCCTGCACATTGATTTCTGATCCTACCTACACACCAGATGGGCTGTGGGAGATGGACAAGCCCTGGCTTCCTTATCGTGAAGTTCAGAGCCAAGCCCCAGGGCAACGGGGGAGCTTTGTGCTCCAGCCTTGCAGGCTGCAAGAGCGTGGGAAGGCAAAGGAATGGTGAATGTGCTCCCTCGTGGCAGCTCTTGCGCTACAGCACATCCATCCCGGAGCAGGCTTTGGAAGCATCTAAGGCTGCAAGGTCCCATCCTGCCAGCAGGAAATCTATCCGTCCGCCTATGTAATTATACTGATGTAACTGGGCAGCTCCCTGAGCGCTAGTGCAGATTTCACTCTGATACAGCATCAGCAATTGGCAGGTTTTGCTGAGCCACCTCCAAAAGGATCACCACCATGTTAATCTGTGCTGTAGCATCCCGTGTTCCAGCAGGGTCCTGCGGCACAAGGAGTTCTCTGCACACCCTGTGAGATGTGGTCCCTGTCCTGAAGTTTAGATGGGTAAACAGGATTGGTTTCTTGGATTCCCCCAGAACCTCTACCTACACAGAGACTGGCATGGGATTGGTCAAACGAATCACCCCAAACACAATAAAATCATGTAGTTGGTTTTGGGTTTGTGTTTTTATCCTTCGGGTCTAAGAAAATAGTTCCAAAGGCAGAAAGATTCTGTAGAAAGCCTTTGGCAAATGTGAAGGAAAGTGCCTTGGAAGGCTCTAATGATCAGATAAGGATTTTGGCCCCCACAGTTTGTCATCTCCTAGGATCATGAGAATCCTGCAGTGGAGGAAAGGAGAATTTGGATGATATTATTATAAACCAGACTGTTAGAAAAGCAAAGATGCCTTGGAGAAAGGAGGAAATGATACATGTCCTTAGTCTAGAAGGGATCCACACAGAGACACCTGAAGATCAGGCCCATGTATGGCAGGAAGCATGCTGTGCCCTACTGCTCACACAGGCATTTCACCTTCACATGGAGAAACCTTCCTTTTATATACAGAGAGTGAACGGGCAGATGAATTGGGGCCTAAAGACCTCAGAAGCTTTTTGTGATCATACAAAACAGGAATCCCCTTTACTGATGAGCTACTGCATGAGCACTTCCACTCCCAGACATCAGCTTTAGCCAGCAGACTCACTCCTGCAGGGATATGCCCAACCTACTTCGACACATTAGCTGGCCATGAATATTCACTGGCTCCAGCAGTGGTTGCCCAAAGGGTTGTTCTGCCCTCCTCCTTTTCAAATCAGACCTCCAAGCCTGATGTACCCAGTGTGACAGCTTTCACAAAGCCACGCACAAAGAGGAACCTCAGACTTTTAGTTCACCTCTCACCCAAGTCAGAAAGATGGTCAGCTGCCTGCACGATGGCTTCTAGACATCCCTGCTCCTCAATCATACAATGCATCAAGCAAACAGTCCACATCCTTGACATGACAGTGGCAACGTCTGACTGATTCTCCCATTGCCAAAGCAGAGTTATCTCTTCCCATCTGCAATCATAAACCCAACAGTTATTACAGGACTGATGCCATCAAAAAACACTCCGTGTCCTCCCTGGCTTCCTTCCCCCTGTTCTCACTTTTACATTGGCACCAAGAGGGCTGAGACCTCCTGCCCCTCCTGTCTTCCCCTCTGCCCCTCTCAGAGGGCTCCACAGCACTCACTCATCTCCACTTTTCCCTTCTATTTTCAATGGCAGGGGTTCATCCCACTGACACATTGCCTCTGGGCACCAGTGGGAGGTGGGTGCTGCCCCCTCCCAGCCCTTGCAATGTGATTCCTCTTACTGCACCCAATATAAATCAGGGATGCTGAAGCATCTTTTATTTGGAGCATCTGCTGGAACAGCAATTAATCACTGTCAGGCTATCTGAAAATAACCATTAGTTTCTGGTTTATTCTTTACTACATAAGCAGAAGCGATACATCTCCATTCCAGTTATTAATCCTCTTCCTCGCTGGAGGAAGGCCAGACTAAGCCTGGGAGCAGATGCCTGCCAGCTGATCCCAGCAAAGAAAAGATGGGAGTTTACGTGGAAAGGTGGAGCTTTGCTGGAAATAGGGACTGAGAAAAGAGAGGGGAGGCTTTGCTTTGTATGTAGAAGAGATCACATCTGAGAGAAGAAGCCTTGTAGCTCTGCAAACAGATGCTAACATTGAGCAGGACACATAAAAAGAACCACTACAAAGCTTTGAGAAAATGATTTTCCCTTTGTTTGTTATCTTTGAGCGCTTTAGGCAGTTAATTAAAGGATATTCTTGGAACGCATCTTTTTCACATTGAGGAACACAGCCAAAACCACTGACCAGAAATGTGGCATCCTCGGGCTATAATCGTTTCCCCTCTGATTCTGGAGTTGTGCACTGCTTTGCCATGTTCCTAAGCCACTGAGACACTTCTGAAAATTATAGAATCCTACGCCAATAGAATGGTTTGGGTTGGAAGGGACTTTAAAGCTCCTTCAGTTCCGACCCCTGCCACGGGTAGTGATAACTTCCACTTGCTCCAAGCCCCTGTGTCCAACCTGCTTTTGAACACCACCAGGGATGGGGCAGCCACAGCTTCTCTGGGCACCCTGTGCCAGCGCCTCAGCACCCTCAGTATCATTTGGCATAGAAGATCAGAACTTGAGAATGAAGCTCATCTGTAGTTGGGAGAACTCTGCTCATTGTCATTACTGGTTCTTCATCCACCCTTCAGCTCAGCTTTCCCACTGCATTGTGCCTCTCTTGTCCACCTAGAAACAGCAAGCACAAGCTCCATTGAACGGATTCTCTTTCCTACTCCCAGCCTCTTCCCTGCCACTCTGTGGTGGATGGGGAGGGGGTTTCTGCAGAGCTTTCCGCATCTGCAACCATCCCTAATTGCTCAGGTTTTTCCAGCAAGTGCTCCACAAACCGCTACAAAAGTGGTATTTAATGAATCATTTCCTCTCATTGATCTCTTTAACTAGAATCACTTATTTATTTAAAGTCTTCGAATTTGCTACTGTCCCTCAGGTCATTTTGTTTTTAGAACTGTAGGAAGCTAATTATGAGAAAGTAGCAATTAACTTCTCACAGGCATGAGAAATATCTGACTTAAAAGATGTATCGCTCTTTTGGTGAGCTCCAGCCAACTGGCATGCTGTGAACGGCAGAGGCACATGCCAGGGAATGAACAGCTGCCCTGGGACATCAAGGTCTTCACTTTATTTTTAAGGTATATATGGAACCCTATTGCTTTGTCTACATCTGTGAAAGAAGAGTGCAGTGACACCACACGTACTCATGGGTTTTAGGTATTTCAATCTGACTTCTGCCTGAGACAAGATGCAGAAATCTCCTAAATCCATCAGACTTCCTTCTCAGAGCCTGAGGTTCTGCATTTCTGCCCAGATTCATGTCACGTAACATCACTTATGCTGTAGGATCTAAAGGAGGTGCCCAGCCTCCATAGGCTGTCTCACCATGAGCATATGGGCAAGATACCTCCAGAAGCCGTTAGGTGCAGGGCTCACAAGGTGCAGGGCTCTGTGAGCTTTTGGTCCAGCTCCATGGACTACGGAGAGAACCAAGGTTTAGGCTCTTCTAAGCATGACAGAGCTCTTAGAGATGAACACCCTGAAGCTCTTCAATGACCAAGCCAGGAAAAATCCTTACTCTTGCATGGAACAGTAAGTGCCAGTTTTGCAGTCCTTGAGAAGATGGCTCCGGGGCTGCATCCTGACTTAGACCCTCAGGTTCCACTTCCACAAACTCCCACTGAAATGAGTGGGATAGTGCTCAAGACAACTGATGCCTCAGAGGAGACCTCCCATCAACCCCAACTGCAGGAGCACACCACTACAACAGAGCAGAAAGGAGGCAGGTTCCCATGTGAAGTAAACGGCTGTAATTGCAGAGGCTCTGTGGTACTGACACCACTGCACCCTATTAAAGCAATGCTTGGAAACAACAGCTTCCCAAAATCTGGAAGGAAGGGGTGGTGGGGGTGTGTGGACCTGGTTTGTTTTTCTAGGTGCATGTGAAAGAGATTTATAACCTAAGTGTGACACCACTTCATCCCATCAGGCCCATTTCTGATGCCGAATGTTACAGGGTTCATGGCCCACGTGCTTCCTGCTCACTGATTTCTCTTCTACCTCCAGTAAAGACAGAGATGAGCCATTTTTCCTGTCAACTGTTCCCTTTGTTGCCAGCAGAAAGTTCAGATCATAATCATGGTGTAAATCCTCGACCCATTTTTCCACCACTTTTCCTGCCTTTTCCCTGCACAAGTCACAGTGGTTGTACACCATGGTCCCTGTGTTCCCATGGCTTAACGGGTGATGGACTACCACAACAGACATGGAAATGAGCTGTCTGGATGTTCTTTGCCCATCTCATTGCAAAGAAAAAGTGTTATTTCCATGAAATGTGGCTAAGGCAGCAGTGACTTAGAGGTCACTAAGTCACTTGGGGTGATTTAGAGCTCCGGTGCAGCACAGTTGCTGGAAGGTAATGCCTTGACCTGTCATGGCTCAACAGCTTTCAGGGATGTGTTCAGCTTGAGTCTATCTAAAGTTCATTTGTTCTCTGTGTGAAGCTGAATTTCACCTTTTGTGAATACAAAATGTCCTGGACAAGCTGCATCTTTACTTCCATTGGCTCATCTGAGCAATGCGGTTCACTTTCACCCTCTGCAAAGTCAAGGTTACAGAAGAGAAGTGAGAAATAATATCGCAGAGAAAGGCAGCATCAAGTAGGAAGAGCAGGATTTGTTCAGACTGGAATCTTATTGAAAACACAATTCAAACCTCACTAGACATTCAGAGATGGAAATAATCCTTTGCTTTTATTTCGCCTTTATTTTCAGGCTGTTTCTTTTCTTCTCAGCCCTGGAAGGGCAGAAACACCAGTACAAATGCCATTCCTATTGTATCTGATTGTTCCAGTTGAACATGTGAACAAGAGCTTGAGACGGAAAAGGCCCGAGGCAGCTACAATGTCAAACTGAGCAGCTTTGAATTTGGGGAGAAAAAAGCACACTAAGATGTTGGTTAAATCAAACACCTGAATTGTTGGGGGCATCCTCCCTTTTCCTCGTCTGGCATGTGCCAGCTCACTCCTTCTAAATGGAACTCTGCAGTAGATGCAGACAAACCCATGATGTTCCCTAAGACTTGTCTGACAGAGAATCACCTTGCTTCCTCCTGTATCCTCTTCAGCTACTTACACAAAATGACACTCATTATCTAAAACACTGCTTCCTCAAAATACCAGTTGGAACAGAAGATACAATTACCATAATTCCCTTGCAAATTTTCCTTCCCATAATCACTCTCCATTATAAGAAGCATCAAAGGTACCTTCAGCTTCACCTGGGAGACACTGAAAGCAAAGATTTAACTTCTTTAACTCTTTTCAGCTGAGTTTAGAAAGTCTCAAGGGTGTGCTTCACTGTAAGAAGCCTGTAGTTCTGCACCCATGCTGAACTTGAGATGCAGAACTACAAGGTATTAATCTGTCCTAAAAGTTAAGTATCTTTTGTTTTGCTGTCTCAACTTTCATAATGTCCAGGTGAGAAAGAGGCAGCTCCAGAAGGTAACTAGCTCATCCTAGGCCATCATTCCATCGGGTGGATTCTGGTGGAATCACTGTCCCTGGAAGTGTCCACACGCTGTGTAGATGAGGCCCTCAGTGCCAGGGGTTAGTGTTGGCCATGGCAGTGCTGAGGAATGGTAGGACTTGATGAGCTTAATGGTCTTTTCAAATTTCCTTGATTCTATGATCCTATCCAACTTAACTCAAGGCTGTATTTGGGACAGGATAAGCTGCCCTATGAAGGCACGGGCTGCACTGATTCAGTGTAAACCCTGTAAACCCAAGTATCTGCCTTTTCACCTGTGTGGGGAGCACCAGGGGAGGTCTCTGACATTGTCAGAGCACTCCTATGCTGTGTCCTCATCTTGTCTACATCTGAACTCTTCCTACAGCTGAGATGAGTCAAGCATAGCAGGATACCCGAGCAGACACACTCCTGCTTGTGAGCTTCAGGGGAGAGGAAAGACAAACTGAGGATGCAGCTTCAGGGCTTGAGGCACCCACTGAGACCCCAGATCACTTTGTGGTTGCATGGATCAGGAACAAACACCAAGAGAGCTACCCCATCTCAACCACAGGGAAACAACTTCCCATAGAGAGCTGGAGATTTCTTTAGGAATGTAAATTTCATGGCTCGTCCCAACCCTTCTGCTTCCCTGCTCTTGGCTTCCTTTTCTAAGGATATCAGGCAAAAACTTGGCCTTTACTCTCCCGTTCTGTTCCTTCCCAAGGAGACAACCCCTGAAGTAGTAACAAGGAAACGCCAGGCAGCACTTTATTCAGATCTAGGCAGATAAATCCCACTCAGGATCTCACCAAACAGCATGGCACAGCAGAACATAGCCCCTGAGTCCTGGCGGGAACAAACCTCTATGAAACCTCTCCAGAATGCTGGAAAACCAAAGACAAACCCCCACTCATCATCAGTTCTACCTGGTTGGATGAGGGTACATCAGGCGCTGTGATTGCTGTAACACAGCCCTGCAATTACAGCCAGCCACGACACTTCCCAGTTCTGAGCGAATGATGGATGTGTGAATGGGTATCCAAGACCATTGAAAGATGAAGACCAGGGTTTTAACAAGCTCACAACATTCATTCTTACCATTCTCCAACACATATTCTTTCATTTTCCATTAAGAAAAGGAAATATTGCAGCTCCTGTGATATACTTCCCTTAAACTCCTCCTCCTGGCTAGAATTCCCACCAAGGATTTGCTGATCTTGTGGTGGTGGCATTGAGTACATCAGTGGAGCTGGAGGTACTGAACTTCCAGCTTCTGCATGCCATCACCTCCACAGAGGAGCAAGCTTGTCTTTTTAGACAAGGAAATTTTGCCTGTGCTCTCCAGAAGTAACCAGAACAGAGCTTGTCCCAGTCTGAGGAACTGAACTGCCACTTCACCAGCTCATACACACCAGATCATATAGAGCTAATAGCTTGGTTGCTGGTAGCCCTCCTCGAATGTGGGTGACTCAAGCCTGAGATGATCTAACAGGTTCCTTGGCCTTCACGTGCTGCTTGGTTTCACTCTTTGGTCCTGCAAGTCCAAACCATTATCTTTCCTTTAAAATAAGAAGCTGCAATCTCTTTTACCCCTTGCTCTGGTAGTCAGCAGCTTCCAGAACATTAACTATTGACAGTCTTAACCACAACATCAGGATGTTTTAATTCCCCGTTTCCTCGGAGGTAAGGACTGTGCTGTATGTTAATGAACAGCTTTCAAGATCCTTCCCCTTTCCCCTCTTGCTGTCTTTCAGGAGTTTATTTTTAAAAGTACCATCCAGGGCATTGGAATAGCAATAAAGAACAGGTTAAAGCCTCTGACGTTTCATTCCAGGAAAGCTGAAAAGATTAATGCACTTGTCTGCAACTTGAGCCTTTGCTAGTCCCAGCTCTCCAGAAACCAAACAGCATGTACAGCAATTTCTTTATTACTTAAATCACATTGCACGATTATTACACCACTTTGGCTGGAAGCAGCAAAATTGCACCGGCCGCTAAGGTGAGAGGTGATGGAAGAGGATCGGGCTGCAGCTGATGGGGAAATCTTGTTGGCTGCATTGGACCACATCATAGGTGAAGTAACCTGGGAGGACGATGTGTGGGAAAGGAAGAGGCCAACCCCTCCTTGTGTCCTGACATCATTTGTTGTTGCTTTGCATGGGACAAAGGCTCATTCGGTCCGCTACAGAGGGCAATGGCCTTGGGACCTGCACCAGTGAGTCCAGAGGAAGCCATGGAGATGCTGCGAGGGCTGGAGCAGCTCTGCTCTGGAGCCAGGGAGAGAGCTGGGCTGGGGCAGCATGGAGAGGAGGAGGCTCCTGAAGGGGAGACCTTAGAACAGCTCCAGAGCCTAACGGGGCTGACAAGATGGGATGGATGGATGCATGGATGGACGCACGAGAGGGTAAACAGCGTCTCACAGCTCCCTTTGGTAAAGGAATCCACTATTTGCTGAATAAAATTTGCCTCACCCCAAAGTAGAACTGGAGAAGAGTTAACAACAACCATATCCATGTTCCTTCCACGCCTAAGGGGCTACAAGAAACCTGAAGAGGGGCTTTGGACAAGGGCCTGTAGGGACAGGACAGGGGGGAATGGCTTTAACCTGGCAGAGGGGAGAATGAGATGAATGCATTGAGGAAGACTTGGGGTGATGTCCTGAGACAGTCAGCACCTCTTTAGCTGTGATTTTGCATCAGCTTTTCAGTTGCTAACACAGACCTGAAATATCTCATTGTGCTAAAATGCTACAGCTCTCGTAATGATATTATCCACCGTAAAAATGGGCAGAAATTGGAGCGCACCACATCGCTATCATTATTTGCACAGCACAAACATAATTAGGCAGTATATGAAGACAGAGTTAATGGCATTTGCTATGTATTAATATTCATTTCCTGTTACAAAAGATTTGGGGTTTACATTATTCTTCAATTTGGATTTTCTTGCTTTCATCTTTTTTCTTTCCCCAGCCCAAACGCCTTCTCAAAGGTTACATTATTGCTGCTATTAATACTTCCCACTGTTCCCAACTTCAGCTCTATCTAGCTTTTGACATTATTTATGTGCCGAATATCTTTGTTAATGGTAACCAGACTCTTCAGGATGGTAAAGGCTGAGTGACAGCCACGGAAATCACTTTATCCTGCATCCCTGACACAATATTTTGACAATTGCATTCTACGGACTGTCAGTTCAGTTACAATGTGGTTGTTGCTCCCTAGTGGAAGAGAAACCCTGGAATATCGAAGGAACTTCAATTCCTGCTTAAGTGATTTTTACTGTAAACCATTCAGGTCTAAGCCTTGCTTCCCCCTGCATGTGAACACGGCATGATGCTTGAAATGCATAGAGAGCGAGCAACTACCAAACATTTAAGAACTCAGGCATACTTTGAATAAGTATCTATATAGGTAATTCATCACTCTTGCTAGGGTGGGAATAGCGTTTTGCCATTTCTGCTCCTTTTCTGCCTAATGCAATGCCCAGAACACAGCAGGATATTGCTGATGGAAGGGCTTTGGGGATTTCTTTCTATTTTTAAGCTCAACCCCCCCAATATCTTACTGAATTGAAAGAGAAAACGTAAGACAGTGCCTGTGCAGAGCTCACCTGGGTGTAATGAGGGCAGATAGGGTAATAGGAAGAAATGAGGTGGCACTTGGGGGAATTGCTGGGGAAACGTTTATTTCTATGGTCGAAAGAGTTGAAAGTGGCAATGCTATGGAAATGCATCTGGCTTGATAAACCTTGCACAAAGCACTTTTGCTAAATATGGTGCTTTCTGTATCAGCTCTTTTGGACAAGGGGAAGAGGAAAGGCTGGCTCTGGGGCAGGAGCCTTGGATGCTCGGGGAGAAAGTGGGTGGGAAAACTCCAAGTCCTGACTGTTTAATTCAGGGCCTAGGGCTGAACCCTCTGTAATTCTTCAGTTCTGAGTTTCGACAGTTTCCCTCTGCTCAAACACATGATGAAAATGCATTCTGAAGCTGTAATTATACCACTGACTGGACCATGTGTTTCCTGGACAACTCCAAATCGTATGCCACAAACCCAAAGGAGGGTAAGGATTAACAGGGGCACATCGCTGGAGCCTTCTGAAGAGTTACAGGATTAAATTAAGAACAGGAAAATTCAGGCTGAGTATCAGGAAAATCTTGCTGGCAATAAGCTTATTGTTGCTGTGATTTATACAGCCATTACTGCCTAGAAGCTTACATCAGGGCCTCTCTACAGATCTATAAATTAAAGACTGGGCTTCACTTTACAGATACACGATGGATGATAAGACACTGAGGTTGCTGCTGGATTAAGTGCTGGACAAATGCATCCTGAGAGTCAGAGCTTTGGCCAAACAATTTCCAATGCAAATACCTCAGATACAAATTCTAACACAGGAAAAAGAGCCCAAGCTAAATACAAACAATGACACAGGGCACTATGGACAGAGCCTGGATGAGAAGTCAGGCACCTGCTGATAGCTCTGCCATGGAGTTACCAAACCCCAGTGCCTCCTGCTGTCTTGACGCATTTGTAGTTTGAATTTGAAAGAGAGAAATGCAGTCCAACTGATGCAAATCCATATCAGCATAACCAAACAGGGATTTTTCTTGGGGTCTTGGAGCACTTCTTCATGTCAGCCCATGCCCATCCAAATCCCTTCATCTCACAGTGTGCTGTTTACATGTACTTGTCCACAGGGATTTGGTGCCTGGGTCTCATGGATTGATCACTGGTTTGATTCATGGCTACTGAACAAAATCCAAGTGTGTTACATCTCACAAATAACTATAGACCTGGGGAGGTCACAGAGAGAAGTACAGATCTCAAGACAGTGCATCCTCATCCCTGCTCACACAGACACCAACACTGCTGAGATGAGCTCTTGTCAAGAGCAACAGAGCCAGCTCAGACTGGGACACCTCAGTGCAACAACCTTCCCTTTCCATTCCAGGGTCAGACAATAGCCAAGGGATCTCTGCCCCATGCCCTGGAGCACCAGACAGATGCTCATCATGAGCTCCACATGGCACATACTGATGTGTCTAGCTTGGGCACATCTCCACCCCCCCATTACCAAATCTGGGGCAATTTCAGACATCCGTTTCACTAATAAATGTGGTGATTTTGGTGCTTGCTCGTGAGCTGTCTGGGATTTAAAGTCGCCACTGCATCACATTTGATTTCACATAAAGCAAGGCCACTCCTCATGCTTTCAGTTAGTCAAGATTAGAAAATTGAAGCCACTTGAACTCTGATGATATTTCTTAATATAATAAGGGCTGGGAAATGGAACTGTAAGAATGGCTTCTTGTTCTTAGTTCATAAGAGGTGCTTTACTAGAAATTAGCCTAGAAGGAGGATGACTCCAGTTTAATCCCAAGATAAAGCACATTTCCCAAGCAGCCAGCCAGGCTCAAGACTTGATATGATTAAGAGACTTAAAGCCGTGCGGCGGGCAAGTTCAAGCCCTCACTAATGATTTTCACTGGATTACAGAGGGATACACAGGCCTTCCTAAAGCCTGCCAGTTCTTGGCATCACTGTGTGTTGCAGGTGGTTTTTCACTTGCTGTTTCGCAATGAAGACAAACACCACCAAACCCAACCGAGTTCATCCGATCTTTCTTGTCCTTCCCAGTCGCAGCTCCAAATTCTTTCTGGATGGAAGACATCAGCAGGAGAAAAGAGCCTGAACCAGTTCAAAGTTAAACCTCCTCTCTCTCCTGCGCTGTGGATATTTAAGCAGGGAACAGCTTTTTAAGCAAAGTGAGAATCTGAGCCGAAAGCTGTTGTTTGGGTTAAAATAGCTCCAAGTTTGATTCACTGAACGTTTTGATTCTTTGCTTGGCCGCCTCATTTGCTTCCTCCCTCTTGCTTGGCTTTAGGCCAGTGGGAAAAGGCAGGAGTTTGATTGGAGAGTTTGGATTTGCTTATTTTAAGGTGTTTTTAATGGGGGAAATAATACATTTGCTGTCCAAAAGATATCCATGTGTTTTGAGGTTGGTTGGGGGATAGAAAACACTCCTCACACAGCTGGAACACACCAGCTGCTCCTGCCTCTCTTTGCTCATCTGAATTCCTTCCACCCTTCCTCTTCCCTCATTAAATCCCCTCTTTCAACTTGTCACTTTCACTGTTCAATGATGAACTTGGGGCTGTTGGAGATGTGACCTCTTCAGCTGCGGTCCCAGGAGGAGGTGAAGGGGGCTCTGTGAGGGCTGTCTCCTAACCCAGGCCACAGGCAGTGCCACAAGCCTGGCATTCATTTCCCACCTTTACTCCAACAAAAGTCCCATTGCTGGAGAATCCGTGTTCAGTGTTGTGTAAAACAAGGCTTGCCTTTTGTTCTCCTGTAAGCGTTTTTGCTGTTGGAGAGCTTTAGGATTGGCAACTCTGATGAATGAAGACAGGGACATTGTCAGAAAATGCCTCACTTTCCTTTTGGAAATGCTCACCATGACAAAAAAGGGCATTGTTTTGGCAAAAAAACATAATCCCTTTTCTTTTTTTCCCTAAAGAAACCAAATGAGGCAGGGTGTATCCCTCCCCCAGAAAGAAGCATGAATTCAGAATGAGTTGGCTTTGATTTGTTTCATCTAAATAGGCCCGTGGAAAAGAAGGAAACAATCTAATCTCTTTGTCCCTCTTTGACAAAACAAACCAAAGTGGATGGAAGTTCATGATAGAACAACTTGTTAACAGCAGGGACTGTACGATGCTGGAACAGGCAGCCTGGGAAAGTGGAATTTCCCTCTCAGATAAGCTTTACAGGAAGGTTAAGCAATCTTACGTTGCAGGTAGTATATACATATATATATACACACATACACACATAAATATATATATACACACACATCCTCCAGTTAATGCTCTGGGATAAGGTGTGGATTAGATGTTAAGCAGCTATTTCCAGAATATCAAGGTTGGGAAAGACCATCAAAACCTGACAAAAAATTGGCAAAACAACTGAAAACTGCTGGAAATCAAAAGAAATATTGCATTTTCAGCTGTAATGTTGCCCATCTCTCTCTTGTCCTGTCCCTTGCTCCTCGGGAGCAGAGCTCAGCCCCCTCCTGGCTCCATCCTCCTCTCAGGCAGTTGTAGGGAGCGATAAGGATCCCCCTGAGCCTTCTCTTCTCCACGTCTCTCATCACACTTGTGCCTCAGGCCCTTCACTTCTCTTGCTGTATTTGTTAGTTACGTGCGCAGGAGGCAAGCAGATAGGGATGGGTATATGGTGGCTCAACACGCAAGGCTTTCAGCAGCAGCTTGTAATTTTAGCTGTCAGCCAAGCTGTTGACATAGTTAAACAAACATAGCTCAGTCCCCCTCCCTCTTATCTCTGCTACACACACAAAGTGGGAACAAGTTAGCGAGGCCCCTCTAAGTACATTGCTTACTCACTGCTGGGCTCTGGGTCAGGAGCCCTGAGTTTGCTCCAGCTGCCTCCAGTATTAGATTGGAGCCCCTGCTCTCCCTGCATCCCCTCTCCACGGGAGCAGGCACGGGCTCAGGGCTGCTTACATGGTTTCGTTTTCCAGGAGAGTCCATCTGCTCCTGCCTTGTGTAATCCCATCGCAGGGATTCCTGAGTTCAGGCCCTGCTGCTGTGAGTGACACTTTCCATTCCCCTTTCCCCTTGCAAAGGCTCGATGCCATCGCTCTCCGTTTCCAACCTTTCCCTTTGCCACCCACTCACTGATCCACGCCAATTCAAACGCTCTCTCGGTCTGATGGAAGAAGCGAGGACACCGGGTGAAACCTGGCGCACAGATGATCAGAGTCCTCCATCCTCCCAAGGTCAAACCAAAGCCGAAACGCTCTTTTTCTGCTCCACACATACAACAGCATCAGTTCACTCCGCTCTGCGCTTCTGCCAGCAGCTACTCGCAGTAAATCAAAGCAAATCAGGCACACATACCACAGGTTACTAAACTCTTCAGCTGACTTCATTTTAGCTGCGAGGCAGGTGATGTGTCTGACTCTAAAGCATCTTGATTTGAATTTCCTCGTGGGGAAACATCAAATCACTCTCGGTGATTTCAGCAGACGTTTTCACCTCCTAAAGGTACCTTACGGTGGCTCCTAAGAGTTGCTTTAGTTGAAAAGTGGTTGGAAATGGGCAAAAGAGACTTTTCCAGCCTTTCCCTATGCTATTAAGCAAAATAGGCAGGAATGTAGCCTTAAGAGCTGAGGACACAGAGGGACTGACACGCAAAGTCCCTCTGGAACAAGCACGCACTACTGTGAGTTTGAGGGAAGAGAAGCTGCAGTGAGCTGGATTCGCTTTTATCTAAGCATCATCTTCCAAGTGACCAAAGGAAACGTAGAACTAAGATCCCACCCTGCAAGACAACAGCGGCCCTTCTAAACTTGGGCTTTGCTCCATGACTGAGTTTAATGTGAGTAGGGAGACCCTGCAGAGAGGGGGGGAAGGAGGAACTAAGAACCAGGCCGTGATTTATCCTGCAGAAACACCCCCATGACTAAAGGCGAAGGTTCTGGCTCTGCCTGTATGGCACAACAGCCGAGCAGGATGTCTCTGTTCATGTTGGTGTACTGCAGTGTTCGAATTACCATCCTGATGAGAGGAAGCTTGTACCTGAAGGGAAGATGCTGTGTGAAAGACACGACCTGCCTGGAACAAGGTCATTGAGTTCATCACATCAATATCTCCTCAGCACCTACAGATTGTTTCCAAAGCTCATTATTTCAGAGCACTGCTGCACATGTGAGTGCAACTCATTACCTGCAAAGTTTGTTACATTTTCTGGTTGCTGACAAAATGTGGGCATTGCTTCACTACCTTAATTATTGCACAATTACAAGCTGAGACGTTCCGACTGGATTTGGATTTTGCTGCTGGAGTTGCAGCCACTGAAATCCATCTTTCAGAGAAGCCTTCAAAGGCTAAGTAACCTCATCTGACATGAGAATCACAACTGGCTTTCCCTTTTGGAGCAGAGAACTTAACTTCAGTGCTCCAGTAAGAGCCCAGGACCAGCTCTGAAAGTGCTGCAGCCTATGCAGAGCTTGCTCTATGGCCATGGTCCTTTGCCCCACAGGGCCCCATTCTGCTGCTACAAGAACAGCAGCTTCCCCTACAACTTGCAAACAGCCTTGCGAGTTATACTTTATATATTAATCTCTTTGCAACAGCCTGTGTATGTAATACACAACATCCTTTAAATGAAAAGAAGCCAGCTGAAATATTTCTTTGTAGGTACCAACAGCAAAACTTGAAGGATGCCCTTGGGAGTCATATGGGTATCTTGGAGGTAAAGCTGAATTTCTGTGTGGATTATCCAAGGATTGGCCTACTGTAGCCCATATCCTTGCACTCCTGAGCAATAACCACCAATGAGTGGTGAGGATGAAAAGATTTCAGCTAGCAAGCTGGGGGTTTGGGGATATTTTTTCAGCCTTTTACTATAACTATGGCTACAGTATGAAGGGACCCAACACACATCCCAGGCCCCAGAGCCCTAGGGAAGCTGGAGCAGGACAGATGAGCAGCAGAAGGGAAAAGAGATAGGAAGTGATGAATTTGCCCAAGGCACCCAACAACCCGGTAGCGAGGTTGAGCAGAGAAGTGTAGTCAGATAGAGGGTTGAGTTAGCATCACTAAAGGTGAGATTTATTGGTCCTAATCTGGTTATCTCAAGCCAGGTTGAGCTAGGCTATCTGTATAGGAAACAGAGAAAATCAGGCAGGACTGAGAGCAATTTATCTCCTCTTAGGACAGGTACTTTAGGTACGGCAGATGGTTCACTGGATGCTGCTGGGAGGAATAAAGCCAAAATTTCCTCCAAGTATCTTAAATCAGTTCTGTAATCAAAGCTGAACTGCATCCAAATCTTGACCTGCTGGAATAAATATGGAATGCAGCTTGAAGTACGAATAAGCATGGAATGCAGCTTGAACTATGTGCTTTGCTGTGAAAACAACATTCCAACTTCAGGGAAGTGTCACACAGCTGCACTTGAAGCTCTGCCTGAAGCAGGGCTTTGGGAAGGGATGTGCGCTTGGGTTTGTGTCACAGGAACAATCCTGAGTTAGGGATTTTTCAGGAATTGCTTTCATTAGTTAACTTCAAACCTGCACATTCGTTTGGCAGCTTCCAAAGAGTCATGGAATCAACCAGGCTGGAAAAGACCTTCAGGCTCATCCAGTCCAACCATTCCCCAGCACTGCCAAGGCCACCACTGACCCATGGCACTGAGGGACTCGTGTCCATGGTGTGTGAGTGCTTGCAGGGATGGTGACTGCAGCACTGCCCTGGGCAGTTCTAATGCTGAGCACCCTCTGGGGCAGGAATTGTCCCTCAGCTCCATCTCAACCTCCCCTGGTGCAGCTTGAGGCCGGTTCCTCTTGTCCCATCCCTTGTTCCTTGGGAGCAGAGCTCAGTCCCCTCCTGGCTCCATCCTCCTCTCAGGCAGTTGTAGGCAGCGATCAGGTCCCCCCCTTGAGCCTTCTCTTCTCCATCTGAACCCCCCCCCAGGTCCCTCAGCCCTTCCCCACCACACTGTGCTCCAGGCCCTGTACCACTTCCATTGCCCCTCTCTGGAAGTGAAGGTTTGGAGAAGCAGAAGAGTCTTCTCCAAATCCCTTTATGATTCTTGTATTCTGAATGTCTTTCCCTGGAAACAGAAGCTCGGGTGTGTGCTCAAGCACTTGAATTAAAAGAGAAAGGTTTTCCTAATCTTGCTGCTGAAGACAGTCCCCTGCATGAAATGATTTACTTTTGCTGATGGTCTGTATTTGTGCAGTACCTGCTGCAACAGCACTGCCTCAGACATGATGATAACAACAACAAGGAATTAACAGTAATTAGAAAACCAGGTCTAAGATTTATTTTCCCTTCAGCTTTCATACAGTTACTTTGTTCTGCCTGAAACAGCTCCTTTGCCATGAGAAATTCCAGCTTCTCATTGAAAGTAGAGGAGGTTTTCTTTGAAAACTCTCAGGCTTTAAGAGAAAACTGAAAGGAAGGAAAAAAAAAGCCCAAATTTCTTTGTTCAAAGACAGTGCATAAACTTCAGCTGTAAATTACAAACAGCCCCTGGGAGTAAGGTCTAGTGATTAAAGGAGAGGGATGGAAGTTGGGGTAACCGTGTTAAGCCACTGCATCTCTTTGAATCCTACAGTGTTTCAAAAGGAACAGAGGCTTAGGATTGGTACTAGCAGAGGTCTCAAGGGCAACACTTATAAACAGAATTTAGCTACTTCTACTATCAGCTACACCACATTCACCTGCTGCTTGTACACAACTACAGGAATTGACACGCTTGTATTCACTACTGCATCCTTCCTGTTAAAGGAAGGACCATGAGCTGCCTGAAGGGCCTTTTATACGATGGTTTGCATACAGCCTGTGATGCTGCCCTAGGCATCTGCATTATGTTTGCTCCCAATACCCATATTCCCATAAGGTGTTGCTGTGGTAATCCCTTCACTTTTACCCCCTAACCAGATTTATCAGCTCAGTTTGGATCTACTTGGGTTTACCTTACCAAGGCCAACTAGCTAAATGGTGGCCATCAGACGAAAGCATCTCCAAAGGCTGACTTCCTCCATCCTCAGGTAGATGTCCACCATACACAGGATGAAAGAACTGGCAGAGCTGCCTGTTTGCTCCCTTCGGCTCTGGGGGAGTGTGAAATGGCCATCTATAACACCCAACTTTCAGACAGCTAAAGCTAAATGGCACAAACCCCAAGTCCTCAAGAACATGCCAGGATGCCCAGGATGGACTATGGTGGGTAGTTTCAGTAGTCTAGGAGGGTGGTGGAGGAATTGACCATGATCCAAGGCACTGAAGTGACATTTCTGTTTGCAACTATTTCCAGTTTTGATGGATTATTTTGCAATGCTTGATTTTCCCTACGAAAACCAAGAAGTATTTAGAGAGGAAGGAGAAAATCTTTTCCATGTCTTGACACCATGCACAAGTAGTTTGGCTCTAAGGCTGCTCCTGGGTCTGACTATGATCCGACAATTCCCTAAGCTCCTTGAATCTACACATCTCTTTCAACAGTCCTCTAAGCTCCCTTTCACTAACAGCTGTATTTTAAACGACAGGGGAAAGGTGCAAGACAAGTGGCTCTTCTTATTGTGCCTCAGGAGCAAGCGAGGGCAGGAGGTCACCTAATGCCAAGCATGTTGGAACAGGGCCCGTCAGGATGCGCTAGAGCAGATTAACTTCTAGTCAAGAGAACTTCAAGCTCTCTGGAGGAGAGGGCCTCTAGATGACCCTGCAAGCACAAAGCCAGCATGCCCCATCGCTCTGATCCATTGTGCTATCTCACAGAAGAGCTCTTCTTGCCAGGCGAGCTCATGGGCATGAATTAACCATAAGCCACATGGCTGCACCAGCAGCCTGCTGATGCTGAAAGTGGATAGGATCTGCAAAGCAAGCCCAGTGCCACCACAGCTCTGCAGCACAGCAGGACTCCAGGATCCGAAGCAGCTGGACCACAGTCCCTCTAAAACTCATCTTATGGTGCCCCAGCACAGTAGGGATTAATGCACATTTGCATGACTGATGGGATAGTTTTGGAGGAGAAAATCCACCTGCACATCTGCCACAGGACAGCAGGTACTGAGTAGTTCTGCTCTGTGGCCATGCAGAGAGCTTAGGGTTGATCCTGAAGTCAGCACTGGATGATCTCAAGGTCCTTTCCAACCCAAATGGTTCCATGATTCTTACTGAGGCTCGCTGGGCAGGACAGCAACTACATCAGCCAGCTGTAGGCACCTTCCATACCCCCTCAGTTCCTTCTCCTGAGGGAAGTTCAGAGGGATGTCAAAGGAAGCGCCCTGGAAAATCCTCTGGATACATCTCTTTCCCCTTGACCACTGAAGCAGCCTGGGGAGGTGAACTCCCCAGCTTCATCCCTAAGATGCCCATAGTGCTCTATATGCCCCAGGGAGCTCCCAGCCATTTCCAGCTACCGCAAACTGGGAACACACTTTTGACCTGGTTTCCTACTTGGGTTCCAGACCTGTTCCTGCCAGAGTCAAACCCAAGGAAGCTCCAAACACTTCCTGAAGCATTAGCAAGAAAGGCAAAACAAATGTGGATATAACAGCCCCTGGTACAGAGCTTCAAAGGAGCACCAAGAACAACAGCTGGACTGGTGAAGAGAGGGGGAGTTCGGGCTCTACCTGGACCACGGTGTCCTGACACTTCCTCACACCAGAGGACGTTTGTCTCCCATGCAGTGTGTGGCCCCCAGCAAAAAAATGCAATGGGGATGGGAGCTGGCTGGAGACACGAACCACTGCAGCACCTTAGGGAGATCTGACAGCCTGGGAAGAGGTTATTCCAGGGAGAAGAAGCCAAACATGTGATGCTCCTCATGGCTTGGGGAGGTGGAACCCACCTCAGGATGGAGGGGTTAAACCTGGCCCTGGGTAGGGTGTCTCTCCTTCCTCTGCACACTGCAGGCATGAAGCAACCATGCTTTGGTTTCAAGTTGTTGCTTTGCAGGCTTGGCTCTGTGTAACAGCAGGCACAAGCTGCAGCAGGCTCAGCCCTGGTGAAGGATGGGCAGCAGAAGGGCATGAACACGGCCGTTCCTAGGGATCCAGTGCTTCCTGGACAACAGTCAGAAAGTCATCCTGAAGCCCTGCAGGGCAATGCAACCCTGTTTTGGTCACAGCCAGGGCAAGGGAAGGTTTCCTGGGCTATGCTAAGCTCTGTCAAGGGGTTTGCTTCCTTATCAAAGCATGACCAGGCTGTTAGTGAGGGGAGCCCCCAAATATATACCCCAAGAAATATGGGAAGGCAGAGGACAGAGGGAGATGGGAAGAGAAGGTGCTAGTGCTGGAGAATGGGCTGGATATTGCTGTTGAGGGCCAAAGGAGGGAGGGAATGAGCTGCACAAAGAGCGGGAGACTGCACTAATGCTCCCAGCACCATGGTGCTCAGGCATAGATGGGGCTATTCCCCTCTGGCCACTCTCCTGGGGCCCAAGAGGCCACCAGACCTCCCAGCAGGGCATGAGCTCCTCCGAGTGCTCCTGTGGAAAGCAGCCAGGGGCTTCGTTTGCTTCCTCCCCTCATATTGGGTCCATCCCAGAGGATATTGGATATATATCCACAGGAACTCTTCTGCAGTGAGTCTCCCTACCAACTACTGCATGTAATGGAGAGATTGGAGGTGATGTAGGAGGAAGAGCTCCATTCCCTGCTCCTTCCCTTTGCAAAGCTCTGTCAACGATAACAACCCCGTATTTAGTGTAAATTACAGTAACTGTGTTTTAATGGATGTTGTGGGATCCTTTGCCTTATTATGAAAATCCTCTTAGGAGCAGCAGCTCCTTTAATAACCTGGGCTGCAGAAAGTGTCTCTCTATTTACATCTATTTGCATGTATTTGCATGCAAGTTGCAAATACAAAAATCCAAAATGCTCTGATGACTTCACATGTTTCCAGTCTATCCATAATCCGAAGGACTGGGAACTGGATAGCGTGGTCTTGGTTCCATGTGCAAGTATTGCCTCTGTGCTAATGAAGAGGGAGGCAATGAAGAGCAGAGCTCCCCCCAGCATCAAGAGGGTGTTCTTAAAGGGAGACCTCAGAGCAGCTCCAGTGCCTAAAGGGGCTACAGGAAGCCTGGAGAGGGGCTTTGGACAAGGGGATGTAGGGACAGGACAAGGGAATGGCTTTAACTGCCAGAGGGGAGATGGAGATGAATGCAAGATCATGGAAAATGAAGTTGTTACAGCAAAACCAAAACCAAAGAGTGCCATCAAACCCTGCAAAGGGCTTCACCATGGAAGGGGCATGACCACACATCACAAGTGACTAGTTGATACCAGGGGAAAGGGGAATATGCTGCAAGATCCCAAGGATTCAGTCACAAGCCTTACTGCTACTGAAAGAGAATTCTTCCCTGCAAAACGCCAGACAAACTATAGGATGGGGTAGCAACTGCTTTGAAAAAGGGACTGCCATTGTTTGGGAAGCGTTGCCACTTCCTATTGGAACTTCAGATTCAGGGAAAAAGCTTGAATAATAATAACAGTGAAATAATTGCAGTGAAGCAGGAGTTCTGAACACTTCCTGCGTTGGGTACCGCACGGTGGCTTGTTTCCACACAGCCACATCATCTGAGTTCAATCATTTCAATATAATTCTGATGAAACAAAAGTGCTGTTTAGATGATCCTAAACACTGCGCTAGGAAATCTGAAGTGCGAGACCGTGTGAATTACGTTATAATAAAACTGATCAAAAGAGATGAAGCCTAACAATAACATAGGGGAAAAACGCAGATTTTACTGGCTTGAAACAACAGATTTAGGGCGCCACTGAAATGAAACAATTAGGCTTTCCCTAGAAAATGATGGGGAAATGAGCACATTTGCACAAGGCTTCAATTCTGCAGGAGAAAACTCCAACTTTTAAGCACAACATAAATATTCAGGGCCAAACGTATGTGCCCAGAACTTCCTGTAACCCCCAAGCTTTGCATCTAGAATGTATTCGCCCACATGCAGCAACATGCTGCAGACCTGGGGAGATTGCATCTGCTGCTCTGACATGAAAACCTCCTTTCCCACAGCCAGACCAGCACAAAGCGCATACCTGAAATCCAGCCACTGAAAAGACTTCCATTAACTGCTGGGATTGCTGCAGCTCCTCTGAAGTCTAAGCAGGAATATCCTGCAGACTATACTACAGCCCTGCTACTCTTAAGAACCCCATCCTTGCACTGCCCCTTCCACATAAACCACTGCTAATTCAACCCTGAACTCCCAGAAGCTGAATTCAATTAGGAAGAGCCTTGAATCAATCCCTGCTGAGGCTCATTGCACTGTCTGTCACCTCCTAGTTTTTGATCACAAGGAGCACACAAAGTGCAGAGGCTCTCATAAGGAAGGCTCCTACCTCTGAGCTTCTAGTCCTGTAGTTTAGAGTCAGGGAGTAGGGACTGTTCAGAGAAGCGTTCAGATTTATGGATGCTGGTATGAATTAAGCTCAGTTTTGGAAACTTGGGGGGATTATGTTATTATCAGATCCACTGATCTTCAGCTGACATGCAGGAAGGTCCTTGGTAGAGTTACTCCCTGTACTGTGCTCCTGGTGTGGTTTTCCTGCAGGTGGACACTTTGGTAGCAAAGCTCAGCCCCAGGGAAATAAAGCAAATGAAATCAAGAGGGTGATGTAAGACGCAATAACCACAAACCAGCAAATTTAGAAATTAAATGTAAAAGGATAGCTCTCATCGAGACAATATCTCACGGGCAGCATCACTAACCCCACACATTCAGAAAGCTTGTGTCTGCCTTCCAAGTCATCAGAGCTGCTGAAACACCAGGAGAGATGCAGAGATAATACATAGAGGCTCTCTGTTTGCTGTCTCAGACGCTCAGCTCACTGCAGAGCTGCCCACATATTCTGGTTTTTCTTTACAAAGGCTGGAAAGGTCCGGTTTCCTGTTAAATCCAAGCGAAGAGTGCCAGCATTGTAAGCGCTTCGCTCGGGTTTGGGAACTGGATAGCTTTGTGTAGGAGCTTTTAGGTAATATACAGACTTTTGCATCAATTGGTGATGACAGGAATTGCCCAGCAGAACAACTGAAAGGTTAACAAAGAACAAATCCTGTGTCTCCAGGTCCAGACAAGCTGGGACAGCCCAGATCCTGCTCACATATCTGATAAACACAATGTGAGGGTATTTGGATCATCATGAGAGGACTCAGATGCCTCTTCTGCCCCTGATATCCCACATCCAGCCCCTGTGGACAGTCCCTGGGGCTCCATCTCCTCTCCCCAGCCACCAACCTGGCACCGTTTGGGAACGGGCTGAAAGCTGTCATGACTTTCCTCCCCAATCCTCTTGAGCCAGCCCAGAACCAACATTATATCCTCATCAATTACCACTACTAGGTTAGTGCCAGCAATCCGGTCCTTGGGGTGGCTGCTTTAGTGCTATTAAGACTAAGAAACACTGTCAGGGTCTCTGCTCATCTTCCCCCCTTGCAAGTGAAAACCCTTATTGGAGCCTTTCAGTATTTCATTAATTCTCAGACATATGCTCTGGGAATGTCCAAACGTTAGGATCCTCTGGAATGCAGCGATGAACAGAACTGACTAGGAATTAAACACTGAATTACCCAGAAAACAGTATTGTTTCTCTGGTGTATGTTACTATAGCTACAGCCCTCACACCTCCACCCCCTAACTTTACCCAAAGCAAGCAAGAAAACAGAAATAGACCTAAAATGGAATAATGCAAGGCACTGTGCATGTCCTCTCTGTTATCGAATGGATGTGCCTGGCGTGTACGGCTAGCTGATTCCAGCTAATTATTTGGGGTGTTTGTATTTATTGCCTGTGATTAGTTATGCAACAACGACTAGGGAAGAACAAATCATGTCAGTGCAGCTCATTGGAGATAACACAAGCCCCAGCAAAAGCAGTAATTTCGATATTTTCCGCATGAAAAAGAGACCTGATCCTGCTGCTTGGAAATCAATAAAGTGCTGGTGAGGTCTCCATCTGAGGATGTGCACCAAGGGCTGGAAACCAGCACACTCTGTGAGTTACTGCTGATTGCTGGGACTCTGTAAAGCTCCTGAGAAACACTGATTTTCATATGGTCACAGGGTGGCTCAGACTTGAGGGACCTGAATGCTCATCCAGTTCCAACCCCTACCACAGGCAGGGACACCTTCCACTAGAGCAGCTTGCTCCGAGTCCCATCCAACCTGGCCTTGAACACTGCCAGGGAAGGGGCATTCATCTGGCAGGGGACTGGTGATAAGAGAGCTCCTGGAGGCACCGGGCTCTTCCCCATGCCCATAGAAGAAGCTGAGCGTGCTCAGCTCTGATTTGGAGGTCCCTTCCCACAGCTGGATCCAGATGTGATGAATCCAACCTCTGCTGACCCTCCTCCTGCTCTGGGGCTGACCCATGCAGCACAAATGCCCCATCCAACACCCCCCCCCCCCCATCCTATGGACCACTGAGC
>JASSUY010011117.1:5258-44758 GCA_032466535.1 Forpus xanthops
CCCCAAAGAGGGAAGAGTAGATTAGGAAAAAGAAGAAAGATAGGAAATAGGGAAGAAAAAGAATAAAGAAGTGAGGGCAGGAAAGACCATTAGTAGACATAAGGAAGGGTTATTAGCATACCAAAGGGGGGAGGAGGGGAAAAGGAGGAGGGGTAGGAATTTGTTAGGATGTTTATCAAAAGCCTAAATTTAGAGGGGGTAGGGAGACCAGGAACCTTACATCTATTAATACCTCAGAGTTAACTGATTACCTTCAGGCTTGATCTCAGAAAGAGCCAGTAAAAAGCTGTTTGAATCAATTACAACTATGGAATTCTATAAAATACAGTCATCAAATTAAATGAAAAAGCTTCTGCTTGGGATTTGGCTATTCCAAGCTCCAGGATGAAGAAGGGGTGTCCCCCAAAGAGTTAATAATGTCAGTATAGAAAAGGTTATTACCTGTCTGTATGAACAAGCGTCCGAGTGATCTACAGTAAAAATTAGCACTTTCAAAGCATAAGGCAGCAAGCAACGGTTTGTTAGGAAGACTAAACCCTTCTTGTTTCAGTAAAAGAATGATAAATTAATG
The DNA here is from genome assembly GCA_032466535.1 of Forpus xanthops. Taxonomy (NCBI): domain Eukaryota; kingdom Metazoa; phylum Chordata; class Aves; order Psittaciformes; family Psittacidae; genus Forpus; species Forpus xanthops. Next base: position 5,830 of record JASSUY010011117.1, read on the forward strand.
GGTCAGGGGAAAATCTCTCAACTGAAATGATTCAGAAGGTGTACAGGAACCAAACAAGAAGGAAGCAGTCAGTTTCAGGCTCCATTCAGTGAGTAACTTGAAGACATAAAGACTCAGTGAAAGCCAGAGGCCTTGGTTATAAATGCCAGGTATTTGCCAACTTGTCAGTTGAGTCATGCGGAGTAAAGGAAACCATCAGATCTGAATTAAGTGCTACTTAGAGAACATGGTTGAGGTTTTTTTTTATTCCCTTCTGTTCAACTGTATCTACAAGTCTGCATATGTGCCATCTGTTCAGGATTTATAAATAAATACTTACTTACTTTTAGCTTAACTTTTGTTAGGAATTATTCCAAGAAGGGTTGTGCTGTAAGACATTCCTTTCTTTGGATATGGCCATCCATAGATATATGGGAGGAACCAAGCCCTACCTGCTCCCATAAAGGAAATGGTTCTGTGTCTCTGCATGTGATAGGCTCTGATTGAGAGCTGGCAAAAGGAGCTTAAAAGGAAAATGTGGGTTTGGGGTGACTGCTGGTTGTCAGGAGAGCTCTTGGGCAAGACACCGACTCCATATTTCAAAGGTCTCATGGGATGTCAAACAGCAATAAAAATTGAAATAATGTGGTGAAGAAAGAAGAGAATTACGCCACATGCTACAGCAGAATGTAAAAATTCTCCCTGTCCTTGACAGTGCCAGAGGTTGGCCTCAAGCTGACACAGTCCAAAGCAATAGAATGAGCCCTTCTGCATTTCAGCAGACAAAATTAAAAGCCAGAAATGAGAAAACCTGAGACAGCTAAAAATGCAGATAATGAAGAAGCCAAACAGGCAACACAAGAAGCAGAGCACAGGAAGCAAGTGGGGCTGACAACCACAGTCAGTTGGCTGAGATGAAAGGGCATAACCAGCAGAATAGAAGCAGCTTTCCAAATCACACAGCCTGTAATTCATGCTGCAAGGATGGATCCTTCTGACAGGTTGTGCAGCATCCACAAATTAGTGAAAGACTGTTAGGTATCTGGTTTATTCTTCAATCTGAAAGGAAGAAACTTTGTCCATTTTCAAGTGTAGAACAGGCAATGTATGAAATTACACTGCAGTTAAAGATATTTGACTAAAAAGATTTGTAATTATTCCAGCAATGAACAGCCAGCAACACCAGAGCTTCAAAGAGCAGAACAATTTACGTCTTCTATAGAAACATTTGCTACATGGCGTACCTGTGCCAAGAAGAGGACTGGGATCTTATGTCGTGTGAGATGAAGCAGTTATTGTTCTCATTCAATTAATCTGGGCCACACTATCCCAAATTCTCAGGAAACAGTTAATTAAATGGGAGGGTGATGAAATATTCTGCACTAATCTTTGAGGAGAGCAAGAGAAACTTCAGCATCAGCAAATAGGCAAGACAGGGAGTAGTGAAATAATTCCCACATGCAGTTCCCATCCCTTAAGTTCTCCATAGAAAAATATCCACAGTAGCACCTTGCAATACTACAACTCCAAGTACAGCAAGAATGTAAAGTCATTGTGCCACACAATGGGCTGTGCCCCATGTTCACTCAGCAGGGATGATGTAAGGTGGGCAGTCAGCTGCTGTGTCAGGAGTGGACACCACAGCAAGGAATATGTTGCATCAAGATGCTGGGGAAGTGAAAACCCCTGTAATGGTGATAAGAACAGTTCTTCTCTGGGAAACTAAAGAGGAGCAGGAGGGGTAGGTAAAGAAGCAATGAAATTTCCATTAAAAGAAAAAGTCAGTGTAACAGAAACCAAATAATAGGGAGCTAAGCGTGGAAATGTGGAAAAACAAAACAAAAAAAAAAAAAAAAAAAAAAAAAAACCCAGGAAAACCAATTCTTTAAAAAAGAGATAACTGTAGTCACCTGAAGTCCTCCAAGTGAGATAGTGTGGGTTCTGCATGGTCAGTACCACTGGGAAGCCCTCTAGAGATCTGGGATGGGGAGGCAGAGACAGGGATTCTGGCAGAGAAGCAGAGGAATTGTTCCTTGAGCACCACCTGCATCTGGGCAGTTATTTCTGTTGCTGCTGTGCTCTTTGCAGTCTCTAGGAATTACATTCACACAGTGTCTCCCAAAGAAGTAGCAAGAGTCAGTGTGAACCAGCGCATGGTTTCTCACCTAGCTGTTTTAGTTGGACCTAGCTAAGGTATTTCAAGTATATTACCTTTTTCCAACCAATGGTAGTATGCTCTTGCAACAGCCACATCAGAGCTACACAGAAAGCACAGGTCTGCTTGCCCCACACTGCATGCATGGAACTCAACTGCTTGTAGGTGACCCCTACAGTCACCCTGACATCCCCTCCTTAAGCTAACTGGCCAGCCCCACACTTCTGTTTCCAAGTCTTCTAGAAAGTTAGTGCAGGAGCTGGATAAATCACCACTAAAAGTGAGCAGTAGTAAGAACTAAATGCTCACCCACCACCTCATGCATACATCTTCAGAGTATGAATGTTGTCAGGAAGCAGCTATTCTCTTAGTTCTGTTAGTTGCTGAATGGTATAATACAATCTTGTTTCCCTTCCAAAATGCGTCCTTTGTTCTGACAGTGAATTTATATCAACCATGTAGTGACACTTGTACAGGAGAGTCTTAACATTTGGATAGTTCAAGGACATGGCTGGAAAAATACAATTCCTGCTCAGTAAGCATTAGCTTTTTTCTACTTCTTTCCTTCCTAAAATTTACAGTCACTTCTATCCACCTTTCATCTGCTCAAGGAGAAAAAAATACAATATTAAGGAAAGAGCCTTTTCTTATGTTCTTCACTTAAACAAAACTAGGCTTTCACAGTCAAAGAGATTCATACCCTACTACCAAGATAATAGGTGAGATGTGAGTCCAAAAGCCCCCTACTGTGTGCTTAACATTCATGGGTGGTCAAAGCTGTAACTGAGCTACCACACCATGGTGCAGCAAGAATCCAGAGATTTATTTTATGCAATTGGCATTCTAATTATACTTTTTGGTCCACTGTATCTCAGAGTGGCTTACAGAGCATTTAATCACAATATACTGTACCTACAGCACAGTTCCACCACAGTCATTTAGCGCATGAAGGGGAAGGAAGAGGGAGAAGATGGAAGAAAAAGGAAAAGAGGTGGTTTGATTTTGTAAAATTTAATTATCACTTGATTTTAAAGAAGTATCCTGATTATTGTCTTCCTTCTAACTTTCGTCAAAATCTTCTGTCTGGTGGCACATCTTCTCAGCATCTCACTTCATTTTTAATTGACTTTCCAAAAGATAACCCTTGCTTTCTAATATCCAAATTGTTTACCCATTACATGAATTCTCCATTACTCTTACTTTGTCTTAACTGCCTAAATACTTCAGAACTGCCCTCTCAATGCTAAACTGCTGCAGTGCCAGCTATTTTCTTGACTCATGGACTGTATTGCTGCACCTTCTGAATGTCCAGTAGGTCTACCCTTGGCCATCAAATATAAGCATATTTTTACCTTCCCTTTTGTGCACAACTCTGTGCATATTAGACTTTTCTTTTGAAATATGCCAATTTTTTCACACTCTTTCCTAGTAATGTCTGTGCCTACAGGTCTCCCAGAGTTTCTTTCTCCCATTTTTCTCCTCTTGCTTGCTCTCTGGCTAGGCCTAACTAGCTAGCAGCCATGCAGCCCCAGTATATAAAGATTTATTCTTTTTGTGCAAGCCTTAACTCTTTCTAGAAAACACCAACTTAAAGTATTAAAAAAATACCAATGTGCAATTTGTCTTTCTATTTTGGTCTATAACCTAAACTGCAGCTCTCCAGAACAGGTAAAGCTTTCCTATCCGTGCCTTGTAGCATGCCAAGTACACTGTCAGTATTTGACAAATAACTGCTGCTTCCATAGCATATTTTTTCTACCCTACTGCTGATCATCAGGAACTGCATAGCCCCAGGAATTCAACCCAGCAGCTAACCAACAAAGTCCGGAAAAAGCAAATAAGCACTTTGAGGAAATCTTTCTCTCAGCTGCTTCTGGAACCAGAAGCAAAGACAAAAACACGGAAAAAAAAATCTAAAACATTAAAATAACTGCAACCCGCCCAAAATCCTCATTCCTTCCACTCCATGGGTTGGCAAGTAAGAACTCTGGTAGCTTGGCCTCTAATCTGATTAGCTTGGCTTCTCTTCCAACCCATGGGTGAGGTCTCAAGGTTGAAGGAGTATGCAGACTACAAACCTGTTGCGGCGATTTAGTTAGTGTATTTCCATCAGGATGCTACAGCTTTTCTCCTCCTTTCTCTAACAACACAATGGCAAAATGAATTGCAGGTCAGGAACATAAAAACTTATAAAAGCCAAAAGTAGGAGACACAAGTATGACTCACACACAAGAGATTTGAGATCATCAGGGACAAAGCCTACTATTTGATTGATGCATTTTCACACGTGCAGAATATATACACATAAAACTCTTCTAGGGGACAGATTTGTCCTTGTAGCACAAAATATGCTGTACTTTTAATTTCTAACAATAAAATTGTAACACCTATTCTCAACCTTAAAGATGAAGAAGTTCTCCTTTGAGCTTCGATTGGGGCTTACACAAGAGAGATGTGCTCCTGTCCATGCTCTATAATCCCTACAAATTCTTCAAAAGGCCTACCCAGAGGAGCAGCATGAACCAAATGCCAAGACTCTGACATCTCAGATGCCTCTGAATCTGGTTAGAATTCAGAATACTCACTAGCCTTGCAAAGCTTCTTTCACCCTCCCTCTGGATTTGAGGAATGACAAAGAACAGAGGATGTCGATGTGGAGGGAGCAGGCCCAGAGGGCTGCAGAGGGAAGTGGCTGGCACAGCTGTAAAAGGACACACAAAAAGTGTTGTTTCGCTGTGGTTGCTAGGTGTCTTTAAAGTCCATATTTTGCAGTTAGAATGGCAGGCTGCTTTCTTTCAGGCAATGTCTGGTGGTGGCACCCAATTACTGTAAATAATTGTATTCACAGGCATGTAATAGCAATGAAGCCAAAAGTACCCAGAAAACTGACTATTTCAACTGTTCATGTGGTTCCTCCAGCGACAAGACCGTACATTTCCAAGACTATTCACCCTGCCAGCTGTTTGACCGCTCCCTGGGCACCTCCAACACGTGCAATTAATGTCAAGAAGACCACCATCACAAAAGCTGCTTCCTTCTCATTTTTGTTTCTGCTTGACTTACTTTTTACTTACACTGTGTATCAGCAGATTTAATGAGAACCTTTCCACTCAGTCTATTCCCCATGACATCATCACCATTATTACAATTACAACACCTTTAACTTTTAAAGATAACTTTAAAAAGTGCTTTTCTTGATAGAAAAGGTTATCTCAATTCAACAGTACCCTGATTTGGTTACTATGGCACAACAGTCAATAAAAAGATAACTTTATAGACTTAAAAAACATCACCAACTGGAAGTATCCCAAGTAGATGTAAGTTGAGACCACTCACAAGCCCTTATGGTTTACAGAGTAAAGGGCAGTTAAAGCATTAAATCTGTCATTTCATGTTGTTTATCTCAAAGAGAAAATTCAATATATCTTTAACTTCTGTTCATTTAATTTTCTAATAAACAAGGAACTGCTGCACTGGCTGTAAGCTGGAAGGAAGGAGAACGCAATGTTTCAAATGCAATGAAGCTTGAAAAGTTTGATTTGGTGCAGATTGTTCCATACAACTGTATGTGGCTGCATTTTCCAACAAAGTAACAAATAGCCAGTGAAATGAGTTTGTATTCAGATACATTTAGCTCAGCAGGCTCTGGTTTAGCCCCATAGGTAAGATCAGATTGGACGTGGGTTAAAATAAAATAGTCCTTGGCGACCAGTCATGGTAACTGAAAACTTGTTCTTGGAGGACTGGTTAAGAGGGTCCAGATCCAATTCTTCCACAGTTGCTGCAGCTGGAACAGAGCTGGTCTGTCAGTGCCTAGCTCCATCAATCCTACATGTCTCATCTGTCTGAATTTTGCTAAGAAAACAAAGTAAGGGAGCCCTGAGACACACAGACATAACATAAATAAAAAAATACATTCACATTTCCAACTGTCCTCACATTCTCAAGAAAGTTGCACCTATGCTCTATTACTCGGCATGTGGTTTCAATTGTAACAACAATGTGCATTTGTTCAACTGTGAGCTGGCTGCTAACTGCACTACTACACAGCCGTGTTTCAATGTGGCATGGCCTGACCCTGCTTTTCAGGGTCAAGTGTCTGGCATGCGCCTGCTACGTTCTGCTCGGTATAATCTTATAGATTACCCAAGCAGTAGACCCCAACTCTTTGATATCATGAAGGCATATTTATATTCAGCACACATGCGCTGTGTGTTTTTCAGAAGGTGGAAGGTTCAAGAAAGAACCGGTGGAAAAAAAGGCAAGAAAAATATAGTATCTATCTAGGTCTTTCTATTCCCTTTACATTGGATTTACCAAATTAAATAATGAATTTACACTACTCTCCTAAAAAGGAATTTAAGTATTTTCCACTCATTTTTACAAATTAGTATTCATGAAAGTTTCCCTGCTCTGCAGAACTGTTTGCACTGACTTACATTTGCACTATCACTGAGGAATTTGTTGGAAAATATTTGCTGTCACCAAGTTCTCTGATAAAATATTCACATCAGTGTTTTCAGGGCTTTGTTTAGCTTCAGGAATTTAGGATATTGCCAACATTTTCACTAATAGCTACTGAATTTTACAATGGAGAGACAATTTTGTTTTGAATGAAGGCTTGCAGTTGTGCAACTGTATTAAAAATCTCTTAACCTCACATTTTGGAACAGCGACCTGAAATTAAACAATGGGATGACCAACATATGTGACAGTATAATTAACTACAGTACTATAATGGCTGCTCAGAGAAGGATCAAATTAAAGCCCTGCCATCTCTCTCAACTGTAAAATTTCCTAGCATTTAAAATGCTCAAAGTTGTCTTTGTCATATGAAATTTATAAAAAGTAAAAAAAAAAACATAATTTTGTAGGAGCAAAGAGAGGGTTTAGAGACTTAAACTATTTCAACTAGTGGTTCAGGACAGGTTCTTTTAACCCTTTCAGTCCTCCAAACAACCTCTATACATACTGGAGAATATTGATGCATGACAGAAAGTGAGCATGGAAGAAGTTCCTAATGCAATTAGAATTTCAATGAATTAAGCCATTAAAAGTTTCATAGAAAGAAAAGAAAACAAAACCAAACATATTTAAAGATTTTATGCCATCTCTACTGTAAAATACTCCATGCTGTTCTTCCTACCCTGCAGGCTTTTGGGTCTCATCTGGCCGCCACAACGGAGCCACTTTACAACCACACCATAGCCCTCCTACTGCCAGCTCAGGAGCTGCAGAGATGGTCACACAAATGATGATCAAGAAGCTCTGTTTATGTTTAGACTTAAACAAAAAGTGTCCAGTAAAAGCCCTAGAAAAGAAGGATTCGTTTAAAGGTTTATTCACCTTTGAAGAATGTCTTCTTTGTAACAAAGAGGGAGTTTTCTTCAAGAGCTTTGAAAATAGACCCCAAATAGAACAAAAGCTCTTATTTTGCCAATATTTACTCTTGACACTTAAGAGTATAAACTTCAATCACAATGATGTATAAACTGTGCTGACATGTAGGATTAAGAAAAAAAACAACAAAACCAATAAAACAACATAAAAAAACCACCAAAAAAAAAAAAAAAAAACACAATAAATCCCAAACAACAAAAACACACCCAGTATTTTCTTACTGCTAGATTTCTCTTAGTTCTACTTTATTTATGTTTTCTACCTGTCTTCTAGCAAGAACCCTTCTAGTCTCTGAAAGCTTGCAGATCTCCTGGAGGGTGAGGGGGAGGTGTGTGGGAGGAAGAAGCACAAAGGGGAAGGTTCATTGGGACTGCACATTTACAGATAAACCCTCTGATCAATGGACAGTTAGTACATGCATGTGGTGGGTGTTAACTGTCATCTTCTGAGATAACTGATGATAACACAGTACAGAAATTACTTTTGTACTGGGTGAAGTGGTTGGTGGTGGTGTTAATATCTATCTGGGGGCGGAAAAATTAATGGCTAGCAATTATAGGAAACTAACTCTTTCTGTTATTCTTTTTGCTTTAGCAGATGAAAAGAGGACATATAAATTAACAGGTCTTGGCATGTCCAGCAATACTGGGTTTTAAATAATGCAGAGCTCTGTCCATGTGTTTTTCTTTCTAGGTAGCTCATTACACACCGCAGCCAGGCACTGTCATATCTGGTTTTAAACAGGAGCTGTGGCATTCCTGAAAGTCAGGCTTGGGTTTAAGTAACCAAAAAAAAAAAAAAAAGAGAAAATTGAAGAGCTGCAGTTTGCACCAGTATGTTTTTTTTTAATCCTGATTTAAATATCTATACAGACAAATAAAAGGGAAATGATGGGGAAATCTCCTCATGGAGAACTGTGTTATTACTTTTGAAGCCTGAAGCACTTCAGGATGTGGTTCTGCACTGCACAGCTTTCAAGTGGCAAAGTCATTTTAAGATCCTTCTGTTTTCAGGTATGCCAAGACACTCAAGAGCAGGTTTTACCGCTGGCTAAAATGCCAGATGATATGCTTTTAGTTTTGTTCTTTTTCTGTCTTTTAAACAACATTATTTCAAAAATAAGGATATGGGTAAGGAATTATAATAGCTTAGACCAACACAAAACAGTCCTGCTTTCCCAGTGGGTAGTCCACTCATGTGACTCTCAAAATATGCCCACATGCCCGCTGACTCCCTTGCATTTTCACTAGCAACAATACCTCAACAAGAAAAACAACAAGTCTGCAACAACAAGCAGTTTCCAGTCCAATTGACAAAACTGACTGAACACATACTCCCAGTGTGACAGAAATGAGTGAAGATAAGCAGGGACTCTGAAAGCAGCTCAGTGAATTCTTAATATGGAGTCCCAGCCCCACTGAAGAAGCCCAATTCAAGAGGACATGCCGTGACAAAGAATAAAGACAGACATTTGCTAATCTCAGAGGATCAGACTATTTGGGCCATCCACCAGGACAGCTTTGACAGAACTTTGAAAAGCAGCCAAGAGGAGTCAGCAAGAGTCACAACCTCTGCCTAAATTGCATCTTCATATCATGCAGTCATCACAGTCCAACATGCAAAGAGACTTCAGAATGGCAGAGAAAGAGAGATACAGAGGGGAAGGTAGTAGACCAGAGATCAGTGTTACATCAGGTTAGTCCAAGCAGGTTTATATTGGTGTAATGGTTGGCAGGGTTCCTCCAGAGGCTGTAAAATTAGCATACGTCTCCCTACTGTGACGGTTTGATATCTTCTCCTTTAACAAACCAAGCATCTGTGAAAAGTAAATATTGTGATTTGTCTATTTGCTTACTGCCAGTTTGTGGGTGGTTCTTTCCTTGTGTTTATCAGCTCCGCTTATAGAAAATATTTATATCTTCTGTAGCAAAAACTGACAAGCTACAGGGGCAGTGGGATGTAGCAACAAGCATTTACAGTGTCTCAAAGAAAGGAGGGAGATGCAGGAATTCCAAGTGAACCCTGCTTCTCTTCTTCATACAGTTCTACTCCTGAAAATGCTATACTCAACCACATCCATCCCATGGAAAGCCAAGACAATCTTAAGGAACAAACAAAACCACTTTACAGCACATACTTGTCTCCAAACTAGACAAGATCATTATATTTTTTCAACTCTACAAGATGTTCTCTAGGCATCTTCTGATAGAATTGGTCAATAAAGCTTGAGGGATCTGTTATTCAATACTTTGAGTAATAGCTCTGCATTTCATTGGCCAGGCAGTTAGAGGTTTGCATGAGTTTTTTTTTTTTCTTTTCACTTCCTAAGTAGTAAATTAGGAGTAATCATGCTCAACGAACAGAAAGTGCATGGAAATTAAATCCATCTGCTTCTAACAAAATAAGGAACAAGAGAACAGATCCAAAAGACAATTTTGTGTACTAAATACCACTTCTACCCAATAGTGATACCGTTCCAGTAAAACTCTGGCTTGAAGCAGTGGTTCAAAGCAAACCAGCTGCCTTCTGCTACAAAATCCCCATGCCCTGGCTGGTTGGCCAGCCAGGGGATCTCTTTTCCTTGGTCCAGGGCCAGATGACCAGTTGCAGTTTGCAGCATATGCTTGCAGTTTTCATGTGTCACATTCACGCAGTTCACCTCTCACTGAAGAGCCAGACCATAAATTTATTGATTCAAGCCAAATTACATTTCTCTAAACGATAATTTTACTATGATTTAGCTTTTAAAATGTAGCACTGTGGTAGATGTAAATGATTTTGAACGAGCTCATTTAAAACCACACCTACATTAACAAGTCCTAAATATAGTGTGTATCTCCATCGCTTCCTCTGGACTTTTTCTCACATTTGTTCTGTGTTGATAAAGAGACTGTTTTCTGGCTGCACAGTATGGGAGGGTATCCAGAGTGAAGCATCCTTCATTTATGCCAGTGCAGTGTCTTTCTTTCATAAGTAATTAAAACAAATCTCACTTTTGGGTCTCAGCTATTGAATTTCAATTATTTTTTAAAATGTCACTGCTAATTTAGAAATAACAGAGCAGGTGCACAATCTGCTTGCTTGGCGCTTCCATTTCCCTTTACTAAGTTAAGAATCACACTGCTTCAAGAGGATTTGCAGAACAGCAATTTTATATTTATTGTGACCTTCAACATCCAACAATAGTCATCCCTGTCTGTGACATGTAAGCCTCTGGATTAGACCAAGCATTCCTGATAATTTAATCAAGTGTCTTCTGCTATGACTGTGGACCATAACTACCCCTTAAACACTCACTGCTGTGACATCCTGAGTATTTATTTCATAAAGATAATCTGAGTAAACCCAGAGGTCTGTTGATGGACCTGCTAAGCACACGAAATATATATAGGCTACGTTTTTCATTGATGATCATTTGCAGCATGATTGATTTTTCTACTTGAAAAACTACAAGGCAGATATTTCCTCTTATCTTCTGGGGGAAAAAAATACTACAATTTCATAGCCATTTAAGCTTAAAGGTTATCAGAAGAGATAGTGAGTAATTACAGAATATTTGAGCATCCTTTTGTTAAAAGGAAAAGATGGCAATCTGTGAGAGCAACAATGTATTTTATGGAAAAAAAAATCATCACAGGTAATAAATCTTCACATGAGTCATAATCTTCTGTTTCAGAGAATGCCTAATCTGCTGAAATACTGAATTAACAATCCATCTTGAATAAAACCTGAAGCAAATCCACTAAAAGCTGAACCCAAAATTAACATCCTATGATATTTCTAGTAAGAGCATACTCTTCTATATTTAATACCATGCTATGGCAATACACAGATTTCTGCCTCCTGCGATTAGGAAACATTTTAATTCCATAATTCATTGTTGACAGGGATCCTTTTACAGTATTTGGCTTTTCACCATGTTCATTTTTGTAGGAATGGTAGTTCAATTATAAAAATTGTTTAAAACAGTGTTTTTTTTTTTCCTTTGTGGAAAGCTATAAGGAAATAAAAGCAATCCTTTCAGAAGTGCTGCTCTAACAATAACCAGAGGGGCTATTTTGGGTTTCTCAACCCATTTGTTAGAATTCTTAAAGTCACATATCTGAAAGGCTTTTTATGTTTTGTGTATAGCTTATAAAATTTTCTCCAGATATACTTTCAGAGATTAAATTTGTTTGATTTCAATATAAAAGTATAAACCATCAGCAAACATCAGCAGTACTAATGTTTGATATTAAACTGCCACTCTAGTACACTAATTTCACCAACATGAGCTCAGAAATTTTTTTTAACTACTTTAAGATTCATAGTCTATTTCCCTAATCAGGATCAAACAACTATTGTCTGTCTAGCAGAAGTAGTGATTATGTGGCAATGCTCAAGTACTAATTCTGCTTATTCTCTGTGTTTCTAAAAAGTTGAAAATAGACATCAGATACCTGTTACTGATCAGCCTTTCAGGGAAGTATCTAAGAGGCTGTGCCACCATATTACTGGTAAGAACAGGAGATTTTTGAGCTTTCTGTCAAATAAAGAGATTGAAAACTTATTTTTTGCATTATAGTTTTCTGGGCACATAGTTGTAGGTTGATATTTGACAGTGTTGTGATTCCTAAATTTCACATTCATAATACTTTTAAGCCCCTGAAAATGAAGCTATCTCAACTGAAAAACTTTCTGTGCTCACAGATGTAAGTTCTGAAAACAGGCACATACCCATCACATGTAAGAACACAGCAGCAAGCCCAACCTGAGGAGGGTTTTTTTTATTATTATTTTTTCCTACCATAGAAAATATCCACCAGCCTTTTGGGGCAAAATAGCAGAATAGATTACTTACTGCTCAAAATGAGCATAGTAGCACTCAGACAGTCTTTAGTGCATTGCACAATAGCAAGACAGAGACAGGACGGTCAGCCTTTGAAATATATGGGAACTGTAAAGCTGACAAAACTGTTACCAGCAAAACCTTTCTCTCCCTTTGCAGAAGTTATGGGTGGTCTTTGAAAGAATAAAAAATAGATTAAGAAAACCTTGGCTGCAGCTAGCTTGCTGGCAACAGCAAACCCAAATATCTGGCACCAGGTGTGAAAGTAGTGAGGCACCCTGACCTCACGGTCATTAGAATTTTGCAAGATTTCCAACTCAAGTAAGATTTCCCAGCTCACACCTCCTTCATCAGCCCTCATCACACTGGCTGAAATTATCTTGGCAGTGGGGATAATTATTCATCAGTTACAATAAGTGTTACAGGCATATCTGAATCAAACATGGTGCACAGGCAGATATACGGCTTCGAGAACTCCCACTGTGCCTGTTGAAAACTCTCCTCTAGGGGGGTGGGAACTGTGCTTGCAGCCAGCAAAGGTCCAGCTCCTTCATGTTGCTCTTGAACTAGGATGCCCATTACAGCCATGTGACTTACCACCAAATTAAATCACTTTCTAGGTAACTCATTGAAGTGAACTGGTACAAACACTTCATTTAAACTGATTTTCTTAAGAAACAATTTAAACCACAGATCTGGAGGTAAACCCTCATGAATCACCACCCAGAACATATAAGGCTGATCACCAGCTCCTATGTCAGTAGTAATCTAATTGCTTGCCCAGCCAGGCTTTTTCATTCCTCCTTGTATCAAATGTCTCTTCAGCCTGCCATCCAGGTCTCTGTCCTTCATACAGATAGTACATTGTTAGGAAATGTGTACCTTGCCATAGACCACCACAATCCTGGGATGAAGTATCAAATGACAGGCTTTCATCTGGATATGATTTATTATATCACTACTCTATATTAAAGAATATGTGGCAGTGTGAAAGTATGAACAGAAAACACAGTTTGGCTATTGAATAACCTGGAAATTATTAAAATTAAAAGCTCTTGAGTCATACAGAGTAGCATCATATTATTAAAATAATATGTTAATGTTACAGTCATGCCACCTCTATGGGTCTTTTGAAACACCTGTGGAAATAAGTTTTGCACTATTACAATGCTAACAAATACAGTTGACCTAGTCAGTTTAATTGTTCAAATTATCCATGACTGAGTTTTATGGGCTAATAAAACACATCCTGATACAAATATAATAAATACTTCATACAAAATACTATATTGAGTCTACTTTCAACGACTTCTCCCTATTTTCTTTTTGTCCTCCATTTTTCTGTTCCTCAGGTTGCATTCAGTACAGCTGTTATTCAGAAGATCCCTGATGTTGTTTGCAGTGGAATGGAAAACATGAGAACACATCTCCTACCTTACAATGGAAAGTCTATTTTAAACCGGCAAAGATACTGCAGAATAAATCCAACTCTTTCCAAGGAAGCCGTGCCTGTGCCTCCAGCTCCCTCTTTAAGAGGAAGACACACTATTTCTTGCTATATCCCTTTCCCTTTGTTAGGCCAGATCCATATTCTTAAATGTCATCACACCTCAACTTTACCTGCTGGCTTTTTGCTTTTACTGACTTCTCCAAGTGTGTTGTCATTGATAACAGAGTCTGCCAAACCACTTTCCTTACCTAACACTAACATCTCTGCTTTTGTATTCAAAACTGTGTCATAAAAGCGAAAGACTGTAAAGTTTATATTGTCTAAAGACACGTCTGAGTGACAAAACCTGCACGCTGAGTGAAAATTTTCCCAACTTGGGAGGTGTAGGGTTTCAAGCTCTACACAACCTTTTCCCTGTTCTAAATGATTACATGTTCTGCTACTTTCTTATGAAGAAAGAGATGAGAATATACTAAGGCGTTTTTATTTTTAGTTTCTGATCACAGAAGAGAAGTGCTGCCATTAGAAGTAAGAAGGTCAAGATTTGATAAACATTTGGCTCAGGAACATGGAAAATGCTGGGAAACAAATAAGAAATTACATTAATGAGTTCATTATGTATTTTTCATTTTAACGACAGTAATTTTGAAAGCCGATGGTCCACATTGATTAGGAGTAACTGATAACCAAATGGAAATATATGAATTAAGTTTATGTGGCAATCCTGAAGGTGAAAAATTAATTACCTAATGAGTAATGGAGTAGACATAAATGACAAAAAGAGATAGAGCATTCAAAATAAAATGCAAATACTGTCTTAGTTTAATCACAGATTCAGAAAGAATTTATGATCTTCATAATACATAAAAATATAATTTCTTTCACACTCTTAAAATCAAGTTTACAGCTATGTGAATCTTTGGTAAAGCAGAAAAGTTGGGCATACACGCAACCCCCTCAAACCATGACACCAAATGTGTCAAATGTTTGTATTCAAACTTGTTTTATCAAAATATAATTACACGTCTTCTTTATCCTTCCTCTTCTGTGCATTTTAACAGTTCTACATTACCAAAATCATTTAGAAACCACCCACTCCCTACTGTGATGCTCTAAAACAGCCAAACTCACCAGCTGATTATCCTATGAAAATTCAGTCCAAGGCAAAAGTCCAGCATCCCAAAAGAGGTTCTCTTGGGAACCTTCTTGTATTGATTCAGGACATTAAAAACCCCAGCTTTCTGTCCCACCCCTCTGCCAGACATTACTTTACCCAGTGCAGGAAGAGCAGAAGGAAGACCACACCTTCAGCTACATTAGTTCACAGCCAAAATATTACCTTCAAACTGCCAACTCAGCTGATTGCACATTACTTTCACATTAGGTCTCACCTGGCTATGAAGTTGAGCTGCTCACTGTTCTTCCTGCATGCAGATGGGCATCCTTCAGCAGAGAAATGTGGCAGACAGCTGGAGATGGCCCAATTTTAAACAATGCAGCAAGATCTACAAAGGTCTGTTTGAACACTTAAAAGTAAAAAAAAAAAAATTACTTTTTTTTTAATACTAACAGCAATGCAAAAAAATAACTCAATAAGCAACCCAGGGTACCTTCTCCCATTCTGTATTAGCAAATGTAGTGTAAGACAGCAAGAAAAAGCAAGAAAATCATGAGAAAAAGCAGTGAAACAGCACCTTCAGTTATGTAAAATGGTCATTAATACATGAAAAGCTGTCAAACCTGAATTACAGGAAAAACATCTGTTTAATAGCATGGTTAATAATAGATACACATATATACCTGTAACTTTCTGTTATACAGAAAAATATAAGGTAGTTTTCTAAACTGCTAATCCCACAGCTAAGACAAAGGCAGAAATTACAAGAAAGGGGATGTAAAAAAAGATCACGGAATTTTACAGCAGTTGTCTTACAAAGCTGTAAAAATGAATTAATGGAAGTTTTGCACTTATTTACAGGTTGAAGATAGTGATCTTGTAGTTTCAACAGGAATCTATATGCAAAATACTGTACAGCAAGGAACTGAAACTTAAACCAATAACTTCCTAAAAAAATGAAACAATTCCTAAACAAACAGTTCAAAAGAACCTTAGAACTAACCTAATGCCAACAAGTAGCTGACCAGTACTTTTGAAGCCAGACGACTTACTTACCCTTCTTTTAATACGCTTTTAAAATAATAAGTCCCTGTGCAAATCGTATTTGTGGTAACAACAACATTCGATCTCTTGAGCTCTGAATCATTTTTTTCCATTCCTGTAAAATCATCTTATGCCTCCTGCTTTGGTTACCTGATAGAAACCTGTAAGGAGTTATGAATACCAAATTACTTTCATGAGCATTAATATTATTATTATAAATAACTGGAACAAGAGGCATGTATATATGTATAAGGGATATATGTATATATAGAGATACAAATAGATATGAAGACATTACCTTCAGAGTGACTTTTTTTCCTAATGAGGAAACCAGGCTGCACATATAGCAGACTCAGGAATAATATTTATTGGAGAATACTGTAAAATGGAAGTGATCCCACTTTGAAACCCACTCCCCTCACCCACTATGTTGTCTAACTAGCAATTACACTTTTTTAAGCATCTTAAAGCCATAAGCAAATTCAACAATTACATTCTTTTGAGTGTCTTAAACCAGAGGTAAATTCAACCACTTCTGCAAGAGATTTAAATGTAAACACATTATTGATTTAGCAGAAATTCCTTGCATCAAGTTCCAGTGTGGTGTTATTTTTCCTTCCTTTCAGACATATGTTAAAATAATCATGTAAAATGATTACCATACTGTGTCTTCAAATCTTTCAGAGGATGATTCACTCTATTCATTTTCACTAGGCACAGTGCTGCTTAACTTTTAACTGAACATACCTTTTATATATTTAATGTGGATTCAGACCAATATGCAGAGACTGAATGACTCTTTACTAATAATGCCAACAGACTGAAACAAAATACACATGTAGGAGAGAAAGCATGGGTGAGAGGGAAGTACTTGGCAGCAGGAAAGAAGCTTTTGGTGATTTGGTGGTATCTGAAAGAAACTGGACAGCCTCCCACTGAATTACATCTTTCCAGCTGCCCTGCCTCCACTCATCAGCATCCTGGGTCTGTACACTCCTCCCTTGGGTAAAGAATTTGGAGAGCAGGGGGAAAAAAATGCAGTAGCTCAGTACAATTCAGGGGTTGGAAGCAGGAAATTGTCTTGCCAAACTGTGACTCCGTCTGTAAAGAGGATGCTTATACATATATATGAAAGGGATCTGCCTCACCCATGAACAAATCCTTTCTCCCCAGACAGGGCAGGATTTAAGCAGGACATGCAGCAAGATACCCCTAAGTATACTACGAAGGTCCACAAAGTCTTTTTGTGAGAGCTAATCCTTCCACAGGTAGGGATTCAGTCATTGCCAGTCTCAACTAAGGACTGATTTTCTGTCACTTCCCTATTTTTTAGAGTTTTACAGGTATCACAATTTGCAATGAAAATCATATAGCTTTGCATTGTTTAGGTGTTGTCATCAGTTATTTTCCTCCTCTGAAGCTATTTTAAAGCTGTCAGCAACCCTGTGCAATAACTGAGGCATAAAGAGGTGAAGTGGGTGCATAAGAAATAGCTGAGCTTTAACTTGAAACACAGATACATCTGTGGTAGGGGCTATTTTAGTTTATCTAATCTACAATAATTCCATGTGGTACAGGGACAGCAAATCTGTGCCTCATGTAACTCATCACACACCAAGACTAAATGTGAGACTCCCACGTCAACTAGAGGAGACACAGTGACAAGGTTGGTGGAGGTAGGGATGAGTTAGTCAGTGCATGAAAAGTACACCAACCATCTTTGCCAGCTGCCACTTCCCATTTGTTATGTTCCTTTTAAACACACCAGCTTCCTGTTCCATGAAAATCACCCAACTGATTGTTGATACCACAGTATCCTAATGTCACCACAGCCATATCAGAAAAATAATATTATTTCTTTGCAAACAAGAACAACTTTGAAGGGATTTAAAAAAGAGACAGATAAAATCTCAGACTAATAGTGAGCTGGACAATGGCAGAATTGCCTCAGATCTCCAGATGTCAAACCTCACTCCCCATGCACACACTTAACTGTGGTCCATAATCAGCCCAGCCCAGGTTTTGGCTATGCAATATAAGGAACAAGGAATTGACAGCAAGTTCTCAGCTCATTCCCAGTAGGGCTCCGTCTGACATTTTGGACTAAAGGTCAAATTTAATGATCAACAAGCCTTTCTAGAAAACTTTCCTCCAGAACCAGCGTTCTCATTAAAAATTTCACATTCAGAGAAACTCAGGGAGAGAAAAAAGTTTCCCTGATGTGAGTAAAAACTTGCCTTTACTTTTTTTTTCTTCCAATAGTTATTTCACAGATCACATCCTAGGGAATCGAGGAGAGACTGGTTTATATCAGAAAGCTCAAAATATTTCCCTTTATTTCTTGGGATGTACAAACTTAAACTGGAATCAGAGAGAAAAGAAGGACCTTTGCTTCTGCTAGATATCAAGTCAGAGATGTCATGGATGGAAATGTTTCAAAATGCTCATTCATTTATTTTTGCACCTCTTCCAAGTGTCTTCACACCTTTATTTGTGATCCAGGTATTTATGTAATACTCTGGAATTCATCAGAGACCAGCCTGGAATACCGTCACAAGGCAGCTAAACTGTCTCACAATGACTCACAAGAATTCATCTTGAACATACACACTGCTCTAGAATTCTAGCAGCCTTTAAAGAAGTACCAGATAAAGCTGCCAAAGAAATTTGAATTTAACAGCCAGAAGTATGTGAAAATAACCCCCAGAACTCTGCGCTTTATCTCTACTGGGGAAACATTTTCTTTTCCTTTCTGTCTTAATTCAATTTACATTTATATTCCATTGTATTTTGGAAAGTCATTCTGCACCAAATCATTATTATTTCTATCAAGTTTTAGACAGACTTATTTTTACTTCATTAAATCATATAGCAAGAACACTAACTTGAATCAAGGGACTTCAGCAATTTCATTTCTTAGTACAAGCAGCCAAGGTCTAACCTCTTATAAAACACTCCAGCATCTTTTGGTTTGCAGTTTTCTGTCATTGCTGTGATAACTGATACAGTTACAGTTACACAACATATGGACTAGGCCAGTATCAATGGACTTGCAGCGTACTTTATCTGCAAGGACTGGCTTGTGCTGTTTTTCAAACACTACTGCCAATCATAAAGAAAAGAAAAGCAATTTGCAGAGCCAGTTATTTTGTCCTGTCTTGCCGTATTGTCTTCCCTTTGCTGTAGAAAGAATCCATTGTATCTGCCAGTTAAACAAAGAACAAGTCTTGTCTTCCTTTTTCCCTTCTGTGCATTTGCATCAATATTGAAACCCTCCTGAATTCATATACAATATTTTTTCCCACCATCCTCACAAAGAAGGCCTCTATCCACTAATTTCGTATCAAGACATTATTTCCCATCAGTAAATGAGAAGATTCACAGTGAACTCTACTACTGAGTTAAGCTGGATACTGCTTCTTGGTGTTCATTATAGACTGAAACCAACAGAGATCAGTTTCTCAGCCTAGCTAAGAAAAAATTACTAGAATGACAAAATATTCAATCTACACACAGTTACAAGAGTTGTTGTAGCCATGCCCAGATGACTAATAATTCTGAACAAGATTATTAAAAGTAATCAAATATTTATCATAGACTCACAGACTGATTGGGTTGGAAGGGACCTTAGAGCTCATACAGTTCCAACCCTCTGCCACAGGCAGGGACACTTTCCACTAGACCAGGTTGCTCCAAGCCCCGTCCAGCCTGGTCTTGAGCACTGCCAGGGATGGGGCAGCTGCAGCTTCTCTGAGCAACCTGTGCCAGGGCCTCACCACCTTCACAGTAGAGGATTTTTTTCCTGATATCTAATATAAATATACCCTGTATTTAGTATGTATTTAGTACAATTAAAATGGCTAAGTATCTTGTCCTGTTACTGGTGAGGCCTCTCACTTGGAGTGGTAAATGCTTTTATGCCTTTAGAACCTGGAGTTATCCCCTGTTTTGCTAGTAACACTTCCAAGCAAGCTAAGAACGAAAGTCCCACTTTGTTTCAGTGAGGCTGTACTAACTGGCTGGAGAACTTCATAAAATCCCTCAGTACTTCAGACAAGCATCTGTGCTTGTCACTGGCACTTTGAAATGCTATCCTTGAAGAGCTTACAGTGCCTGTGACAGAGGAGTCAAGTGCTGGCTCACTGATGCACAGCCCTGGCTCACAACCTCTAATCAGCTCTCAGAGACTTAATCAAAATTTACAATGGAAACCGCTGCACCAACCAGACAGTCAAAAATCTCCATTACCATTAAAAAAAAAGCCCCCAAAATGGCTATCCCTGGCTCCTGAAAATTAACCACAGCTGTTGCTAAGAACTAGTCCAATTCCACAGGAAACCCACAGAACTAGCAACTTTAAAGCAGTAACAAGCTTCCCCAAGCAACTTTTAATCATGATCCCTCAAGTAGTTCAGTGCCAAAGCAGATGCATCATCCATTATCCAAGCAGACCTCATTGTAGTTCTCCTTGCTGGCCTTCTCCACTGTCTCTCACTCACAGGTCTCTCCAGCATGCAATGGTGAGAAAAGGAGTCACCAAAACTTTCCAATGCGATTTTCAAGAAAAACACATTTCAACACACTTCAGGTACACAGCTCATGAACAAATATACAGCAGTTTATACACAAACACTCAAAACTTGGGGATGAATTCTGAAGTAATTGGAACCTTATGAAAATGTTGACTCTAGCGAGAACAGGTGTTATGTCAATTATGACAGATTATCTCAGTAAAATAGCCCCAGTTTGGGGTTGCTTTATGGCAACTTTGTACAGCTGACATAAAGGATCTTACAATCAACATAAGCAGGCACAAGAGGCTCATCAGTGTTATAGGGCGGAGTAGTGTACAATCAAAGGAAAATAAGGATGGCCAAGGTTTCCTCCAGTCCAGAAAATCCCAATGACTCTTATCTCCAAGGAGTATTTAACAACTTACACAAGTTAGAGCAGACATAAGACTGCTCTAATATAGGCCAAATAAAGGGCTCAGTGCATGGCTGAAATAAAAATTGACTAATAAAAACTCTTGTTATCCAAGATGTTATTTTCTTTTAAGAGGATTTCTCATTCTTTGCAAAAAATAAGAGAAGTCATTGCTTCATGCTTGCAAAAGCAAGTGAAACTATCTGCACTCTTGTGAAATTAGTGTGCCTTCCTTCATCACTGAATAGGACTTCTGTCTAAATTCTGCTCAACAACTCCCGCACCCCACTCCATTTACTAGATGAAAAAATTACCTGCAGCAGCTGTTGTACTGTCCTTGGCCTGCCAATTACTGAAAACTAGCTAGAATTCCTATTTTTTAATACGCAGATACAGCCTTTTAACGCTTCAGTAGTCAAAAAAAGCTGAATCCATGCTTCCTTCATCTGACTACAAAAGAAGAATCACGGAGTTAACAATTTTCTAAAACACAAATGACATTGCCTCTCAGACAGTTACATTATGTTCTTTGGGTTCTAAAGATCTGCCCAGGAATCACAACTGATCATATTTAAATTTAACCAGTTGTTTTGATTAAAAATGATGGAACATAACAAATGAATCTATGGGACAGTAAGGTGCAACAAATTTAATTTACATTACTTGAGTGAGTTTAAGGGTGGTTTCTATACCCTTTATCTTTATACAATGAATCTTCGAAGGGCAGAGGCAGTGGGAATTCAGCTTGATAGCCTATTTCCTGAGCGCATATAAAGATAAGTATTTAATATTGTTTTGCCTATTTATCAGATTGCTGAAGGCATTTTTAGAGCATTTCATTTACCCATAATTCAGAAAGAAAACCTCCCTCCTGACAGCTGAAACTACATCAAAGTCCTTAAAAACATTTAGGGGAATTTCACAAAGGCGGCACCAAATTCTGATATCCAGTAGTTGTATAACCTTCAAAGACCACAAGAGTTTCACAAATGAAGAGGTATCACAGTAGTACCTGCCTTGGCATTTAGCAAATGCATAGCTATGTGTATTATATTAACAGATATGCCTATATTTGGCAAACAATTTATCACTGGTAGCTTCTCCACATGCTTTTAGTCAAGCTAGCATCATAAAAGTACATATGCATATGACATAATCAGTCTGGGGTAATATTTAAAACACAATTGTTGCCGGTTCTTAAAACCAAATGCTATGATATATGGCTATATTTGCAGCTTTTGGATGCTGGCATGTGTGCTAGGACTTCTTCCATACAGAGGAGGGCTGGAAATATTGCCTCATTAGAAGAAACTTTTCCCACATGCTCTGGGACTGTTTGGAATTCCAGCGCTTGACAGATTGCCTCATTTTTAGGTATCACATAATTTGAAAAACAATCATGCCAGACATCTTTGCATTATCATTTTAAGATAGTTTGACAGCTTTTTCTGGGATTAATAGACAATAAAAAGGGCACAGTTGCATCATGCCTCCCAATGCCAAAAATATCCATCCATGTGTAGAATAATGTAGAATAATGTTCAGTTATACAGTGCTTGAAGTACCTATGCAAATAATCTTTCATGGATGGGCAGGCAGGCATTGGAACAAATTGATAACTGGAAGGTTTTCAGTATCAGATTTCTTTGTATTTAAAAATAAAAATATTAACTTTTATCAAAAGCATCTATTTTTTTCCACACTTCCATTATTTTTTCAGTATTTCAACTTGACTTCAAAAGAACCTAAAACCAAAATAAAGATCAAAAAGCATCTCAGGTGTAATTACATTAAGCACTCTTAGGAATTAAGATAGTGTCCAGTTTAGCTCACTAAGGATGGGGGGAAAAAGCGAAGAATATATTTAACTGATGTGTATGTTGGGTAAGTGCATTTTAAGAATATTAATCTTCCACTGAATCTGTTAAAAAAATAGGAATTAAATGCAACATTCTTCAAGAAGTGCTGGTTAACCTAAAGGAGTTACACCTGGGATGGTAGTTGCCCTGTATTTTTAATAGAATCACTTAACTTTACTATTGATGCTGTTATGTTGTTATGCAGCCATTCATAAAACTTTTTCCAGGTGGCTTAAAATAAATTGGGCTGAAATACAGTATATCAGATGCAACAATGAAGTCCATTCTTTTGTGACTTTATTTATGAAAGTGCATATAAAAAGTTTATGGTGAAAAAGAGGTTCAAGAAAAACAGCTAAGGCAAATTAAATCACTTATCTATTACCTTATGCTATCTCATACCACCACATAAGCTGCATACAGCTGGAACCCAAATTGCTGGTTAGGACCATGCTCATCAAAATTTTGTCATACACACTAAATATTTCCACATCACTACCAACTTGACCCAACAAAAATATCAGACTCAGCAGACTTCCATATATGAACAGCTCAGCACCACTTACAACTTCTGAAATATCAATCAACAGATGAAAAATAGTTTCATGTATACATGTATCAAAGACACAGACTTGCACTAAATGTTGGCTATATAAAAACAGATCTTTTTTTGTGAATTATAACACAAACAAGAAAAAGCTCACTTCTGAAAGAAGTTTAGAAATGGATCCAAATACAGTCAAACAAAACAAGAGTCTTTCTACTAGTTTCTGTAGCCTTTGGATCGGTCTCTGATTTATTTATCAGCATCTATTTATGAAGACCTTCAGGGTGCCAACTGACTTATTAGATTAAATAAAGATTGACAAAAAATATCCTGGTGATTTTCGTTTCCTCTATGTTGAGGAAATAGATTATCTTGAGCAAAGTAATTAGTTCGTGAGTATAACTATTGATTTCTAAAAAATAACGTCTGTTTTTGAAAATTTTGTCTGCATCTCCTGCCAAGCCTCATGGAGATAATTTATATGAGATATTACTCAAAAGCTGTAAGTCTTCTAAATTAAACATGGGGCTCTGGGGTCTTTGAAAATTAAGTGTGGTGAAATCAGAGACTTTTACCTATGCAACATAGTGAAAATAAGCAGCTACAAAGCACACTGCACTTCATTGTTTTGAGTTCTTCAGCCCATTACTGAATTTAAAGCCAGCCTTTGGGTTTATAGCTTCTTTCCACAGATTTCACATTTTCATCTTATTTTCAATGCTGGTTAGAACTGGAAACTTTTTCTGTTCCCTTTTTCAAATGAGGGCTAAGAATAGATTTCCTCCTAGTATGTTATTAATATTCCTGCTTTGGTTGATGATAGTCTTTTTTTTTTTTCTCTGTCACTTTGAAGTTAAGTTCTGTTCATTATTTCAACATTCACTTTGTTCTTCTGCTTTCTGTTCAAAGAAACTCCAGACATTTGAAAAATTTTTTGAGATAATGATATTTAGTTTCATCCACATTACTGTCATTTTTAGCCTTTAATACACACAGATACCTCTGTGGTTACTTGCTCTGAGCATAGTTCAGTGAAGCAGTCCACTCTTCCTACTTCTGGTAGTTCGGCCAGGCTCTACACTCATTTCATAGCCAATTAGATAGACACAATTCCTAGCAAGTATCTTGGTCACCCCATTCCTAACTAGTTAGTATTTTATTCTGATTCTTCTTTGAAGCTTTCTCTGGCTAAACTATTAATTTATTAAGAGAGATGATTTACAATAGTTGTAAAAGATGTCAGCAGAGGGCATCTTTATTGGGATCTTTCTGTTTTTCAAAGGCATGGTATCTTCCAGGCATTTAAATTAATTATAATACATTGTTTCCTTTGCCTTTATTTGTGGGAAAAGGGGAAAAAAAGCCCTCTCCTCTCTAGCATATTAGTTCAAGGCTCAGACAGCACTTGAATCCCACTTAAGACCTCAGGTCAAGGGCAACTTCACCCTTAAAGGGCTACACAGAGGGAACCAGTTTCTTTCGTCCCAGTTTGAAAAAAGTCTGTCTACTTCATTGTGTGTTGAAACTTTCAACTCCAATAGACGCAACTATAAAATGATTCCAGACAAGGAAGCAAACAAAATATTGGAGAGTCACTGACTGAAAGAAAGAATATTTGTTGACACTTTAAACACATTTCTATGACAGATGGGCTGCAAGTTTACCTATAGCACTGTGCTTTGGTATCATATTTATCATACCATTATTGACTATCACAGTTGTTTCAAGTGTCTGTGAGAGCTAATAGTTCTGGTCCAGAAAATGTTTTTCCTTTGGCTCTGTCCCACCAACCATATTTCCCTTTTGCTCTATCTGTGTCATAAAGACAAAAATATTTGTCTCAATATTGCTTTCTAGAAACAGGAACAAGACAAATTTTTCCCTGCTCAGAGCTAATAAGAGTATTTTTATGGTAGAATTTTTGCAATATAAGGCATGTTCACCTGTCCTCCAGTAGTCTCCAGGGATCTTCATGTCGCTCTCAGAATCCTGTAAGTGGCATTGAACTGCTCAGCTAAATGAGAGAACTCAGTCTCCTGTGATATCCTTTTACTCTTTTCTGGAAGATGAAGCCCGGTGCTGCTAACCTTACAACATAGCGAAGTGTTGTTGTTGCTGTTCTTAATTTTCTTCTCCATTTTCTTCTTAATTTAATTTTCTTCCTAATTTGCATAGAAAATTAATTTGTATTAAAACCCTATTAAATAAAAAAATAGTTTCTTCTGTCCTGCTAGTTAAACACTGCTAATGCTACTAATATTCTATTACCTCAGATAAAAATCGATGTATTCATGTTCTAATGACAAGAGAAACATCTAACGGTGTAGTAGAAGTGTATCTTAAACAGACCTGATTGCATTTAAGTGGGTAACATGCTAATCACCAGAAAAGGAAAAACTACAACATTGAAGACTAGATTGTCACTTGTTTAAAAGCAAGCATTTTGACTAATGAAAAATGTTTCCCATTATTAGGCTGACTTATTGGGAAACATTAACAACAGTGGTAAAAGAGCTGTGTGCAATATAACATGTGCTGTGTATCATGCATTTGCCTGCGCTTGTATTAAGAATGTATATGTTATTTATGACCAGTGAAGTTATAAATCTAAAGACTCATTTTGGGAACAAAGTTAGATTAGGCACACTCAATGTAGGCCACATTGTTTTTCATCAAATCTCATAAATTAGAATTACAGTACAGCGACATGTGTCCCACGCAGCCACATTTCAGCACTGTTTACTGCATTCTCTGGCCTCTCTATGTCAAAGGTGAGCAACATGGTACAAAATTTACTTCAGCTTTCAACCAGCTTTCAGACTCAAATTTCAAAACATATGGGACTAATTTTGAAGCCAGTCAACTTTTAAATCAAGCGACAAGAAAGAATGTATCATTTTAAACAAGATCTTTAACTGTCACAATGGGAGAAGCTATCAAACAACCCAGGTTCAGTCGCTGGAGTGTGGTTTAGGTACAGGGTGGCCAATAAAATCTGAAGCAACTTGACTGGTGGTTAAATATGTTCCCTCTGGTTAAGAATGTGCTTTATTTAACTTTGCTGACTTTCTTCGCCTACCCCTCCACACACACAGACTCGCCTCACTGAATTATCAGAAACAGTATCCACAGATATTTGACTCCAGTAATGCCTACCTAAAAATATTCTGGCCTGCACCAGGATAAAGACTTGTAGGATACACATATTCAAAATGTTCAGAGGCATAATACAGTAGGTATCAAAAAGCATCCATCTAAAATTCATTTTTTAAGTATTGTAATGCACCAACAAGCAAATATCCCAGGTGTTTACACATCCTGCCCCAGAGCTATTTACTATAGATAGACTGTATTACTGTATCAGACAAAATACAGGAAGCATGAATTGAAGCTTAATTCTGCATGCATCTATAATCGGGACATGTGAAACGGAAGACATACTACTCTTGTTTTGCAGAGGCTAAATCCACCTCAGAGCTAGAGGTGGAGCCTTTGTCAGAGGGAGAAAGAGAAGTACAGTAAGTTCATTAGATGTTGCAGCGTAACACACTATTACCCAGACAGCAGAAACTGGTAACATACCACTACTTAAAACAAAACACCTACAACTAGACCTGGTGATAAGAAAATGAGCAGTTCATGACAATGGATCAAGAACCAGCTTAGTTTGCCCTCTTGCCAAACTTGAAGTTTATTTCTTCTTTTAATTCCAATTAAGAGTCAAATTTAAGTCTAGACCCTCCTCTTTTTAAAAGCTTTTAATTCTGACCCTTCATTGTCAACTCTACTGAAAGCAACACGCAAGTGAAAGGAATATATTTATCTGCTGCATCTATGTTTCAGTGTAAGATCTCAAGAGATTTTGAATGTTTGGGAGAAAATCTACTTTAAAAAAAGGTGTAATGTGCCTATCAAGATAGAATGAGTTGGAATATTGAAG
Source organism: Forpus xanthops (assembly GCA_032466535.1). NCBI lineage: Eukaryota > Metazoa > Chordata > Aves > Psittaciformes > Psittacidae > Forpus > Forpus xanthops. Next base: position 33,075 of record JASSUY010011117.1, read on the forward strand.
TTGCAATAGAGAGCTTAATGGACTGCCACTTCCACTCTAGAATAAAAGTAACCCAGCAAAAAGCGTAAGGTATGTCTTCTACTTTCCAGGCTGCCTCCCTTGAGTGTTCAAACTTCTGTTTTCCATCCCACAATTGTTTTAGTGCCTATGCAATACTGAAGATAGAAAATCATTCAAAAATTAAAAATAACCTCAAAATAAATAGCAAGAGCCGCTTTGTACAGAATGATCTAAGAAATACAGAAAAGAGCTACGGGATTTTATAAAGCCAATGGACCTGATTAGGAAATGGTGCTACAATCAACCAGGCAGACACCACAACAGCTAATTCTTTATTAGTTTTTTTTCAAGAATAGCAGACATTCCCCTGTTGTGACAATAGAAGCCAGACAAACTAATAGCTAATGGCTATGATGGAGAACAATGAATAACTGACTAGTTACATGAGTCAGAGGAAGACAATCTTTCTGTCTTATTTTCTGCACTTCCAGACTTGTGTTACCATCATCTGCCTTGTGGGATGCTGAAAGAATTGCTAAATTTGTGTATGTGTAACGCTGCAGAAGAGATTATTTTGTCACTGTAAGACCCAAGAAATCATGTAAAGTTAACACCTAAACAAGTACACAACCAGAGGCAGATGGTTGGAAACACCTGCCTGTTACGAACAAGTTCTCCACAAGCAAAAATAGTCAGAGCTTAACTGAAGTTCAACTTTAAGAGGAGCAGAAATAGAATTATCAGATATAAATCTAGTGGAATTTATGAGAAACAAAAGCAGTTAGGCATATTTACTCTGGGCAAAAGAATAAACATAGAAATGGCAAAAAGAAACATACATCTTAAATAAATGTTTTGAACACATGTAACAAAAAATCCACTGGAGAAAACAAATTACATGGCAATTCCACTGCTCATAGGTGTCACTCCCCTACTTGAAATCCTAGTAGTGGCAGAAAACTGTTACACACAGTAGTTCATAAAGCCTCATCTCAGTAAAGCCCCCACATATGTAAAAGCTTGGAAGCAACTATTAGATATGACAGGGAAAGAACATAAAAATAGCTAACCTATTCAAGAAATTATAAGCAAAATGTGCTACTGTTGTCAAAAAGTCATCAAAGTATGATAAACAGGAATTTTTAAAGTTTCTTTTTAATTTTATTTAATTCCTTGTGAATTAAGTTGGGATTTCTTTGAAAAGAGAATATGGAAAGTTTACTAATGCAGCTAACAGCAATTGCTACTTTCTTAGTTTGAATGGTTTAGGATCAAGGTAAAAACTTATTAAAATCAATTGTATTTATCAGCATGTTTAAGAGTCTGTGCTCATAAGTAAAAAAAAAAAAAGGCAAGAAATACTGTCGTACTGGCACCTTCCTTACTATCCCCTTTTTATCACCTTAAAATATTAAGGTTATCTTAATACCACAATCTTTTCTCCACTTCAGCTTTATTAGTTGCTCAATAGAAAACATTTTCCATATGGAAAGGAATAGAAGGATAGTTTAATGGATTGCCATCATCAAGAATAAGCACGGAAGAAAAACTCCAGCAAACCAGAAACTCCATGTATATAGTTAGGAAATTAATTCTTTAAAATATCAGGAGGAAAACAGGGCAAAAGAAACAGGAAAGCTCTTCATTTGAAGAGCCGCTTTTAACATTGTTTAACTGTTTTGACCAATGTTAAACTGGACTTTCTCCCCACATAATCTATGGTGAGTAAAAAGAAATATCAGAAGACAACATATGAAACTCAAGCTTTAACAAAGCTGGTTGATTCAATGAAAACTGTCAGTGAGTAATACGACAAGCATCCCAAATCCTAAGTAGTAGAAGGGGTGCATTGCTGTGGCAGGTGCAGGTTTTCATGCAAAAGGTGAAGAGCAGCAAGTCACACAGATTTGTTCCAGTCCTGTCTGTTAACAAACTATCTTTGTGATTGCATTTATATCAGTGCAATAATGGTACATGTATGTGCTCGTTTCATTTAAGAGCTGCGTTGATGCACTTCACAGCCCAAAGAACATTTTAAACAGATATGAGAAGTAAAAAGCAGAATATTCATAGTATTGAAGGATCATTCTAAATCCTGGTCTCTATAGCACAAAGCTTCCTCTATCATTTACACTTCTATGTAGAACTCATTAACTGTCTCTTCTTTTTCCAAGCCATTCTCTGGCAGGTACATGCTGCAGAAACAACCTTCACGAATGAAAGCAGTTTTACACCAAATGTTGTAATAAGTACATTTACTAGGAATTAATTCAAAGACAGGTACAAGCCATACCTGCAAGAGTCAGCCAACAGCCAGCAACTGGCTTGTGCCCCAAAATGCAACATAAATTGATGCATAATGTAATGATGAATTTTATAGTATATAAAACCCTTCATGTTATCTAGCATCTCTGCAAATACATGTTAACCACAGCATTTGGTTTGGCAATTGTAAACTGTATTACTTATTCGTTGTATCAAAAAACATAATTGTCACATTTAATAGGAGCAGAAATTAAAATTCAACTAAATTTTACCATAAGCAGGTGAATAGCAGCCTCAATGAGACTGAAAAGTCAGAAATAAAGGATATTAAGAAATATGTATACTAACTCAATGTTATTAGGATGTTCTGAAGCACTAACGAACTGCAAAAAACACTCCCCTCTATTAATCAGTAGATGCACTGGGCGTTCCTGAAGTATCAGGAGGAATACAGTAAGTGAGTGGTTTTCTGGGTTTTTGCGCCAACAAAGAGAAATAAATCACTAGTATGGTTTTTACCCTACATATTGTTTTCCCAGATATATATACTGCCTATTGCAGGGAACCAGCCAAATGGCAGAGTTATTTGGAAGCAAATCGACATGCTACCTACCAATCATTTCAAGTAAATTATATTTCTTTTCCTTGGCACCATGTGAAACATGGGGGTCAGTGTCTTCAGGACTGGTGCTGTCATGTCCTGCTCACACTACCGCTCATATAAAAAACACCCTCTGCCAAGAAAAACAATGGCCTGGAATTTGGTGAATTTTTTCTAGGCAGAGATAATGAGGTGTGTTTGACTCCCATCAAGCTCAACTGGGCAAATGCAACTGGGTTATTCCAGAGGCAGTGAGAACAGTTGGCTGAAAACCAAACCACACTTTATTTGCAAAAAAAGGGGGATAAAAAAGCATTTTTAAAAAGAACCTGGAGAGAGTTCAGAATGCCCACTCCAGGTGAGAATAAAGCAGAGAAATCATGGGGTTTATGAATTATGATGGCCTTTCAGAGGTCTTCTAGATCACGCTCATCCTCTGCAAGCTCTTGAAGACAACCACTGAGGATGCTGAAATTACTCACCAAGTTATCTAAGTACTCAGGGAGGATGTCTGACACTCCCAGATGATCTTAAAATGGCTAATTTCATTATCAGTTGTTTCCTCTTTTAATTTCTTCCTTTCTTCTCTAACTTGAGTATTTCTCTTTACTGTTGATATTGTGCTCACTTTCTTATCTGCTCAGTGAAGATTGCAACAAAAAATTATTAAATTCTTTAACCTTCTCAGTAGTATATTTTTTTAGCTTTTCTTCCTCTTTGAGCAGTGGACCAGCTTTGTCTTTAGTCTTCTTCCTCTTAATGACAATGTGCAGAATGCCGCCTTATTACCCACCATCTGCCTTCTTTTTACATTATATCATTCCTTAGACCTTGTGATTATATCTTTAAGGGTTCATACTATCTCCTTTTAAAGTCTTTCTCATTTCTAGTTCCATACTATTGTTTTCACTGATATGTCATTTCTGTTCTGTGGATAAAGGACTTCAGTGCTCCTTTTGACCATTCAGGTGATTTCACAAGAAAATTCTGGATAAGATATTCAGCAAAAAGAAGAGATGCCAAGCTCTTCATTACAATGTTTTCTTCATTCCCATGACTGACAATATTAATAGAAGACAATTGTTATATCGGTATGTTTGCCTTTTGTTGCAGATATTTAACACATACAAAATTATTTATGATGGCCCATAACCTAGGAAAAGAAAAAATGTTGTCTCAGCAACTGCTAAGTACATTATTTGAAATAGTAAGAGAAGTAACTAAACTTTAACTTTGAGGGTTGTGTTCAGCTCCCTGAAGGAATATGAAATGTATCTTTGCACTGATGGTATTTTGTCTGCAGCGTGTCAAATTAAATTAGCAGTAACACATAATGCATCTGTCCTGCTCAGTTCAAGGTTCATGTTAATTTAGTGAATTATTTATCAAATAACTGAATGATGAAGAAACAAAAAGTATTAATAATTATTAATAAACAGCAATAATACAAAGTTCATATGACTATACATATTTACAAAAATACAATTCTAATAATTCATAATTTTGGCAAAAGTATTTCCAGGGCAGAAGCCTTCTTTGTTTGATCTGAATTTGAAAAGGTCTTTGCCAAGTATGACAAAACATGATTCAGACATAAGTTACAAGATCACAACATAGTTTAAGATGATTTTCTTTTTACTCAGATAAAAAAATATGTCTGGGATTTTTTAAACCTCAAACTTGGCAGGTGATGCTGCTTTGAATAAAAAACTAATTCATATTTTAAATCTGTTATTTGCACAGTGTTGCCATTGCCATTGAAACCTTGTATCAGTAAGAAACATTCAGGTCAAAATGGCTGCCAAATATTGCCTCAAAGAAGTCGTGATCATTTTTACATTTAAAAAAGCTTTTTCATGTGAGTGACATGCGCATATGTTCCTCTCTTCAATTGCACAACACAATTGTTAAGTACCGGAATTAACATGGTAACTAAGTATGTGACTAAAAAAATTATGTATCTCCACATGTATGATTGTTTACATCACTCAGAGGTCTCGGTTTCTTCTTTTCTTCTTCTGGGTCAATATATTTGCCTTGGATAGTCATTTGGGAACTCAAAAGTACAGTTTATCTTAAGAAGCAAAATAAAAGCATATACATCATGCTGCTGTATTCTTCTCTAAATAATTGTTTCCATATTTTTGGCTTACTTTGGAAGTAGTGTCAAATTGTTTTGATTATTAGCTGATGAAAATGAGAAGACTTTCTTTCCGCTATGCTGCCATGCACATCTCACCTAATTCAAATTATTTCCTTTTATATCATGACTCACAAGTGCTGTTTAGTGACTTCTTTGAAGAAATATATGTTGTTTCTTTCCTCTGTTCACTAGGTTCTTAGGGTTATAAAGAGCCCAAGAACTTCCAGACACAGTGCTCACACGATAGACAGAATCTTGCAGGCATAGAAACATGAAATTGTCTCAAGAGTCAGAAACATAAAGCAGCAGACACCCCCTCATACTTCAAACCTTTTTTGAATCTACAACTAAATGTCTATTCTATTGAGGGAACAATTGTGATAGATCACCTCCTTTCCCAGAAGCTGAGATGTCCTTCAGTCTGAAAGCACAGCTTGCAACTGCTGTAAGTGTTTTGCTTGTTTTTTCTCTAGGCAACTGTATCAAAGCTGTCACAATGGGTTTATAATATACAGTTCAACCTTTTTTTTCTACTGAACCTCTCTCTTCAGCTTTGTCCTGCATTTATCAGGTATTTTGTGCAGAAGCAATTTTTCTCTGAAGTGAATGCAGCTAAATTAATTTCCAGCAGTTGAGAAGCTGGCTCTTGATTTTCTTTACTATTCTATTAATTGAAAGGATTTCTGACAAGAAAATTGAGTGAAATGAGCTTGAAGAGCACTGACTTGCACTAAGAGCTTGCAATTCCCATTGACCTCAAGTAATTCCTCTTTATTGGATTGCCATTCATCTGATGGCAAGTGGAGAGTGGACACCAGTTATGAAAGACTTGACATCAAATGTAGCTTCATACTGAATTAAATGAAGAAAGTATACAAGAAATTATGAGATACAGAAAGTTATTGGTTTATTTTCCATTTGGCACATGCATGTAAATGATTCTGAAAGATTTTGTGTATTTAGACAGATGAGGCACAAGACCTTAAGACTAGAGCATTTGCTTAAGTCACATTGTGTAACTATATACTCCTAAAGTTCTAATTTTTGGAGCAAGAAACCAGAAGAATGAATCAAAATATGAATAAAAAACAAAATGTCAAAGACTCAAAAGTATTTTCATCACTGCTTGCACTGGACTGTCAATAATCTGAATCTACAGAACTTGTAGATTAATACTTGTCACCAACATACAAGTCTATTAAACATTAAGTTCAGTTTTTCTCAGGCTTTAATATGAGCTGCATATACAATGGTTTATGTATAAAAATATCATTAGCTGGCAACAGACATTTGTTGTGCAACTAGAAAGCAATGGATTTGTGACAGCAATTTCAGCAGAGCACAGACAGAATCTGGATCACAGGTATAACTAGATACCCTGTCTGGGAGACCAAACTTGAGAACTGAGTTGTGGAGACTGTCTTTTTAACAAGTCCTTAAAAGTCAGAGGTAATCCCTGATTTAGACTTGTTCAACTGATAGCTGACCAACAGGAATTTCTGGAGTGATTTCCTACAGGGTATGGATTTCTGTGGATTTTTCTACAACTGAGAAACAAATCCACATGTCAGGTTGGGCAGATGTACTTAAAATCCCCACCTCTAACTATTTTGGCCTCCTTCTTTTGTGGTTTTGTAATCCACAAAACACCATAATACCTCATACAAATCATTTCAAGAGACACATGGTTTACGGCGAGATCTACAGCCAACTCAAGGAGACATTATTTTAATTTCATTATTCATTTTTTCTTTTTACATCTCTGGTAGAGTGGTTCAGATTCCATATTCCATTGACGTCAATTGGAGTTACATATATAATTCTCAAAAAAGGGATTTATGTTCCAGAGTATTACATATGATTTTGAAAGGTTATATACACTGCAGTCAGACCATGGTATGAATCCAGGAACATATGTTTAACCTGCTAATTCTGAGCTATTACATTGCAGTGTATTCAAGACTATTTTTATTATGAATTCTTCCAAGTTTATTCCTTTATCTAAGCATGAAATAGACTACCAAATTTCCAGCATTCTTCAAACTTACTGAAAATATTCTGCACCTAGAAGCCACCAAATATTATTTGCACTTAAAACAGAAATTCCAAACTGTAAGCTGTGAACACAGAAGATAGAACTCTGCTTTTTCTGACCCTTACCAGTCCATAATCTAGTCCATGCACTATTTCAGAATGCGCCAAAATAGCATTCATAGTCCACTGTCATTAAATAAGGTATAATATAGTCCCCCAGTCTAATTATGATGATGCCACTTGTTTTCATCTAGTATTCAAAGCAGTAACAGACTCCAGGTCTTGTCTACTAGTTTTACCTTTAGCAGATCCTCTCTAACCTTCAAATTTTGCAACGCTAAACCTCAGTCAGTCCATAGGCTTTTGACAGGAAAAAGAAACAAACCAGTCATATTTTTCTAACCAAACAGAGAAGACATTATGTGAAGAATCCCACATCAGCTTTTCTCGCCGATACCACTTTTTCCTGCAAGCAATCATTCCCACTTCCTGCCCCACTGACTGACAAATTAGATCCACCCACTCCTACAGATACCGTCGACAAATAGAGATGACAGCTATTTACCAGAAGCAAAATGATATAACTGGAAAAAAATAACCCTATTTCTAAATTGCTTACTAGACTGCAGATATAATACTCTAGTCTCCTGAAGACAAAACAAATAAATAAAATAACGAGGAAAAGCAAAATTAATATATGCTGCAATTCTTTTGTAAAACCATCTCTTTAGCAATACAGTCAAGACCTGAAGGCTAGTATATATTTCCTATTTTTCTCCCTCATTGTCCCTGGAAATTAGATAAAAGTAGGGCACATTAAGGACAGGAATTCATGCTCTTGCTCAACATGACACTTTCTGAGGCTATACCTGACTGCTAGTTCTTCAAAACTGCTTTGCTACTCACTTTTCATGGTACATCACAGTGTGTGAGACTGGTTGCTGCTCATGTCTTGGTAACTTCTGAAAGTTCTTACCTGGAAAATACTATCTTTATATCACCAAAATAACCTGTTCACCAGACAATCTGGCTAAAGGAGCTCCCTCAGCTGCTTTGATTGGAGCAGAAATGGCAAGCAGTTATTTCTGATTGATCTATCCACATAAGGGGATGATTTAAAGAGTCTTGAAAGAGCAAAGGAACACCTAAAAAGGAAGCTAAGAGAGGATTTTTACTTTCATCTTCAATTTTGGTAGCTTTTCTTCACCCCACCTCTCCCCAGTGCAACTCTTGCATCAGTTGAATCCCTTTGTATTTCCATAGGTTTCACTGGCCTGACAGGAGGAATGAGGTTTGCCTTTTCATCTCTGTGTAAATGTTTATGTCTAAATAGATACACTGGCCCAAATTCTGGGCTATATTCCAGTGTTTTCACTCTGATGAAGCAGGATGGATGTCCCCAGTGGATAATTAATTCCTTCATCGGGGTAGAAGCCCAGATCACACAAGCTTAGTGGAATGGAGTCATGGTTTAAGCCCAGCCAGTAACTCAGAACCATGCAGCTGCTTGCTCACTCCTCTCCTTCCCTGCCTTTGTTCAGGATGGAGAGGAGAATTGAAAGAATGTAAAACCCATGGGTTGAGATAAGAACAGTCCAATAACTAAAGTATAATATAAACCTACTACTTCTACCACCAATAATAATAATGATGATAAGGGAAATGACAAGAGTAGAGAATATAAAACCAAAAGGGGAAAGGAAAAGAAAAAAACAATAAACACAAGTGATGCACAATACAATTGCCCACCACCCGCCGACCAATACCCAGCCCAACACAAGCAGTGATCTAGGCCTCCAGGTGACAGCCCCCAGTTTCTATACTGGGCATGACATGCTGTGGTATGGAATACCCATTTGGCTAGTTTGGGTCTGGTGTCCTGTCTCTGCTTCTTCCTGGCTTCTCATGCCCCTCCTCACTGGCAGAGCATGAAACACTGAAAGGTCCTTCATCAGGGTAAATGCTGTTGAGCAGCAACTAAAATATCAGTGCGTTATCAGCATTGTTGTCAAACTAAAGCCAAAACACAGCACCACACCAGCTACTAGGAAGGAGGAAAAAATAACTGTTACAACTGAAACCAGGACAAATGGTTGTAGACTTCCTTCAGGTTCCCCTGGGGATGGTGAGGGGAGGTGCCAAAAATGGATAAGAACTAAAAAAAAAGGGCAAGAAAAGAGGCTTGGATGAGGGCATGATGAGTTCTAGTTGATTACACAGGCTGTTTAGCTGTCCCTGAGAACACTGCAATGATCACTCTCCCAGAGAATAAGTCCCCCAAAAATTGCCTTGCAAGTGTTTGCAAAGATGGATAACATAGACAAACTATTTGACTGATACCCATTAAAAAGTAATGTTGATTAAACAGACTGGAAAATTTAAGGGGTTTATGTGTTTCCATCTTTGGAAACCCCTTCCTCTTTTTTGATACATATATTCTTTTTCATATGATGTGTTATCAAGCATTGGAACAGGCTGCCAAGGAAAGTGGTTGAGTTACCATCCCTGGTGCTTAGTGACATGGCTTAGTGGTGGACTTGGCAGTCCTGGCTTAACAGTTGGACTTGTGATTCCATAACTCTATGAAAACACAAGTTCAAGATTGAGCATTTAGCTAAATCTAAACCCTTTAGAGAAGCGGGTTCTTCATTAGGCAACTTGTAGTAGATAACCTGCTAGCACAAGGAAGTGTTGTTTTTCTTGCATTGCAATTTTTTCTTGCATTACAATTTTTTTCTTGCAAATTCATAAGTCAGTATTTTCTACTTGCTTTTGTATAGCTATTTACTGCAAAGAGCTTTCTTCCAAAAATGGAATTGACAAGACAGAAACATGTGAAGAAGGAAAGAGCAGAAAATCTATCTAAAATGCATCTGGAGAGTTCAGAATACCAATTGTTCCTGGAAGCAGGCTCCTACAAAACTGTAATCTATACAGCAGGCTTATTCCACTTCCTATCCTTCCCTCCCTCCCAGTAAATATGCTACTCAGAACAGATCATGAATGAGGACTTCAGCAACAACCATTCCTCATAATGGGCAAAAAGCTGGGAACCCACAGCAAAAGGAAAGGCTGTCTAAGGTGTCACTGGCTGCTGTAGGAAAATGTTACATACAGAAAGTGACAAATTTCAAGAGCTCTTTAAATATATAGTAATTCCAGTAAGACTGAAAAGGGTCTTTGTTGTGGAGCACTTAAACACCAACTCCCCTGCTTCAGCACAGCAGCAGAGTGCCCAACCACCAGCTGTGGCACTTGCTCTGAGCACCGGAGCATCCCATTGATTACAGAAATATGGAGCAAAACCATTACATGCTGATAACTGAAAGAACTCCTCTCTAACCTGCATATGTTTTAGGAGGAAGTCTGGGAGGAATTTGTGGCCTCAGAGGATAACTGTCAGACTTGCAGACACTACACACAAAAGCCTCTACATTGTTTGCATATTAAGAATGTTTTAAGACAAATAATGTTTCATATTTTCTCTTTATCATGTTTTATAGCTTTTCCTTTTTTTTTGTGTCTAGAGCTGCCTTAAATGCAGGGAGGTAATTAAATCATGCAATTTAACCTCCACAAAGAAAACATTGACCTGGGTTGATTTTGAAGGAAGAGGAAGAGGGAGGTTATATTCCATCCAGAAGCTCTAAGCCAAATAGATTTGAGATGGAGAAATGCCCAGATTTGTTACAGCATATATTCACTAAGCCATACTAACTCATTGTATACTGGAATAACACAGAATTTATCATATGCCATGAGATTTTGAAGCCCTGTGATCCTCATATTCAACAGCCCTGGTCTGTGGAACAGGGAGTCACTGTTCCCATGTCTGCACAGGTTGGATGAGCTGCTTTTGGCTGCCAGGGGGACAGTTACATTCTGATATGCAGATATTTCAGCTCCAGCTGTGCTCTTCCCTCTTAAATATTACACACATCAAAAAAAAAAAGGTGTTTTGCTGTCAGTTTTCTGTATCTCTCACCTCCATAATCATGGGCCCTTACTGGCGTTTAAAAACTAATTCTTTCAAGTCCTGAACAAACCAGCCACTGAAATAGTTGGCCCTCACAGATGTCTTTGTAAGCCAGTATGACTGAAAGCTCAGGGAGATACCCTTTATTAGGATTTTTCTCTGCCATTGCTCCACTCATTTTGGAGAGGCCAGGAGACAATTCATATCCATACAGAAAGATAAGGTTGAGTTTGTTTGCAAATCATTTGGAATACCAATCTGACCTTTTCTCTGATGCAATCATTTTCAGAGAAGACACATCTATTTTCCATCACATGGAAACTTTAATGCAACCTAGCAAGATCCTGATGATCTAATTTTTTAGAAGCCTTTCATATGGTCGTATCAGAAACATAAACTAGGGTCACAGACAAGCTTTGAGATATTCTGAAGGTCTCTCATAAGGCCACTCTGTGTACAATAACCATTGAACAGATTAAAGAAAGAGTTCTATCATGCATTTGACTGACAAAGATCAAAAGTGCCATATCATTGGTTGCAGGCAAATCAGTTGGTTTTTCCTACCATACTTATGTATTAGAATTTCACTAAGCCTAACGTTTATCATTTATATTCCTGATACGTTTCCTGCACTTTTGATGTAAGATCTTTTACCATTAAGCCAT
>JASSUY010011118.1:0-28763 GCA_032466535.1 Forpus xanthops
ACACTGGTGCTATCAGCACTGTTCCTAAGCCAAAAATCCAAAACACAGTGCTCACCAGCTACTGCTTAAAGAAAAAAAAATAACTGCTGCTGCTGAACCCATGACAGAAGTAAAATTTCATAACTAAAACAATAGGTAGGCAACAGATGATGCCAGCTCATTTTGGATATTTGGACCATCTCCCATCTTTTATGAGAGCTGGCAACATACAGATTGAATAACCATCAGTAACACTGATCCTGTTCTCAGTAAAAGAAAGACCATGTGACCTCTTAAAGTTCTTCCAGATCTGTGTTATCAGGAAGGCAGAGGAGAGCAGGAGGTGGTGGTTTTACTCAAGTGCCACCTAAATTTTAAATATATGTTTCCCTTGATCCTCGTGCTCAACAATAACCTCTTAAATTTCTTGATTAGTTTTTTCTCCCAGATGTTAATACCTACAGTTCCTCACCACTTTGACACAAATCAATTCTCTCATTTGTCAATTCCCATAAAGAAGGATCTTTTATAGCCTTTAAATATCACAGTTGATGTTCCGTAGAGTTTGCATCATGTGGAGTTTACATTCCCACTAACAGATCAAAAAGCTGAGTAAAAGCAACAAAATAAAACAGTGAAAATTCAAATGCTACAAAAGCTTTTCTACACATTCCCAGAACTCATACTTCCCTGCTTCAGAATCAGAAAATGATCAGGAAGAATATTCATAGACAAGGAAATAACATGCTCAAAAGCCATCAAAATCCCCTGCAAGATTAGACAGCAATATCTCTCTGATAAGATTCGAAGTAAGTACGTTTGACCTTGGTTAAAACTTTTCCAGCAAAACCATTAAGAAACGTTATCAGTATATCATTCAGCAGAAATGAAAGTATCTTTTCTCATAGAAATTAATATTTATCATTAGCAGCATGTCAGGTAGGAAACCAGCAACTCATTCCTGCTAAGTGATACATTCAGAAATAAGCTTGTTTGGAGAGAATTCATATTAATAAGTATTGATAAATAATAAATATTAACAATTTTGGCCAATCTGTACATCTTTCAGCCCATATTTTGAAGGAATCAGTAATGATATACAGTTAAAATGGACTTCTCTCTTGTCTCACTAAAGAACAGTTTGAAGTGGCCAGTTCCTCGCCAGTTAGGTCATGTTACCATACAAAAAGAAATCATGATTAGAAGTATTACAGTCAACCAGAAGATGTCTTTTTCAGAGATGTAGAGCATCTCTCAGATATGCCTTATTTTTCATAAATTCCTTTCTTCTAAACCTCTGAATTTTAATCTCTACTGATCATTATTCAGACTTGCTCTACAGTTAGTTTTTTTCACATATCCTCAAATCCTATAAGCTTTGAAAGGAGTAAGACAGAAATAAGCGTTAAGTGTTGTTTTGCCTTCTTAATTGCAGCTGTTGAAACTCACCAGTCCTAGCTATCTTTAACTTAAAGAGGTTGTACAGGTTCACACATGTTCCTGTGTCATGTGTCTCTGCTTCTGTTGCTAAAAGTTATCCCATTTACTGTGATGTGTTTCCATTCACTTTCATGTGTTCCTCCATACAGTTTCTCAATTCTGGACAGAAACAGCATGAGAAAGCTAGTTTTACCTATATAGTAAATTTAGAATTGTCATATTCACAGAATCTTTGAGGGAAAGCATCCATCTGCTAGCAAAAGAGGTCAAATACAAAGAAAACACAAGTGAGGTACCATGTTCAGATCTACTGCTATGAAAGAGATTTGGGGCTTCTTTTTAATGTTCCATTTACCTAAGTCTTCAATTCTACATTCAAATAATCAGCAGCCACTCTACTTATTGCGAGTCCTTCTTCTGCCATCAGATCAGATAAAGAGCATGTGCCTTTCTCAAACATTTCAGAGTTCACTCGTATGGGCACTGTGCCCACCTGTCTAGGCCATGCCTGTGTTGTATTTCAGCTGGATCAGTTCCAGTGCTGTCTAGATGGTGGAAGCTCAGATAACAGTGTTCTCAACTTCCCCCTTCTCAGAACTGTTGCTGAAGCCACAATGAAACTCAGTGGATCTCAGGGAGTCTCTAAGTAGAATAAATGTTACTGCTTTTTACCCATTTCAGAAGAATGCTTTAAATGTTCAGACAAAACAAACTCTTCCATGTCTTGAAAACTTCCAGAGTAAGCAACCAAAGATAGCTTTTTTACTTTATTGGCCACTTTAACTGCAGATAGTATACTGTGCATTACCTGTCTAGTTAGAAATTCTGCCACCACAGCACAGAGGAATGGAGAGATCCCAGATGTACAAGGGACTGAGGAGACCCAACATCAGTATAGAACAAATAAAACAATTTATCGCAGCTAAACCATCCACCTTCTGACTATAAATAACATACAAATTAGAAATATAGCTATATATTTATTTTTGAAGGCAGGTGCATAATATCTGCATCCTCTTTGAAGCTACTATTTTGCATATAACTGATTCTGCTCTTTAAAGCATATTCAGTTTAGAGTGGTTCTTAGAGTTGTGTCTTTTCATGTCTGGCACCGTGCAGGATTCATTAATGAATCTCATGACTTTCAAAACATACATTGTCATGATCACTGGATTGGAATAGTTGCATCTTATTTCATCTGACATGTCTTACATTCGATTGCAGTCCTTAAATAGGGAGTGAGAGCAGAGTGTTGGCTAATCTGCTAATTAGAGCTAAATTTTGCTTTAGCAAATGGATCCGGGAGATTAGTTTCCAGTAGGTAAGAGGAATTTCAGAGCGACTGAAATTTAAATTTAAAGCACAGATTTCTGCTAAATGTGAGCAAAAAGAAGACAGGGCACTTGTTATAATCAAGATGCTCATAACAAGAAGCAAGAAGTACAAAACCAAGTGAAATCAAAGCACAACAAAATGTTTAGAGAACTATATATTCAAACAGTGAGATGTGTAAGAAATGTGGTAAGCTGGCTGTAGAGGAGCAGTCACAGAGATTACCAGTCAGAAACCAGCATCTCACCAGACATACTGAATTAATCTATCACAACCTGTAAAAAGCTAAATGATTTTCCCACTGACTTTATCGGGCAAGAGGGACGCTAGTGTTTATTGGCAAGTAAAGCCTCAAATGGCAAAATGCTGGATGTATGGTTCTCTGAGACAAGGTATGGCAGTTCTCTGTAAAAACCAATCTGTGAAGCAGCAGTTACAACGAATTCAGAGCCTACCTAAAAACAACTGAGTTAATTCTAGAAAAGGAAACAAAAAGGAAACTCCTGCTACAGTAAGATCAGGAGAAAAGCTACAAGCAAAGTTATGCTGAATGACAGCACAAGCCCATTGCAAGAAAACATGACCGTACTTATATAGACACTTTCATTTGCACAAATTTTGTTTCCAAAGAACATTTTCTCAAATAATTATTTGAAACTGTGCAAAACTGACTACTGGTGATAGGAATGCATACTTCACTATTTGCGTCTCTGAAGAAGTGTTTTTGCAAAGATGTCTTGGGTTCCATGTAAGACATGCGGTAGCTTTTGTGATTATCTCTCCATGAGCTCTCTTCTTGTTTGGATGAAGATGCTGTCTCTCGCAGAATAGCTTCTGCAACCTAATGGAGAATTTGTTACAAATATATGATCTTAAGCTCAAATCACAGCCAGTGGAATCAAACAATCTCCAAAGCCATTTGTTTTTCTCTTGTAATAAATATTATCATATTTAAACACAATCAGTTATATTCCACATCTTGTACTAGGGACTGAAACTAACCAGTATCAGACACAATAGTCTTTGATATCCATCCTAGCATCTTTATATAGAGCATACTAATATTAGTCTCACACAATAAAATCTTCAGTGGCTTGAGCAGTAATTATACATCACCAAATGTCCCAAAGCAGTAGAAATAATGCAGAAATCGGGTCTACAACAGAAGTCAATCAAACAGCTTTCTCTAATCCATGCTTTTATTGGATTTTTATATTTTTTCATTCTGTACGAGCGACTCTAATAATTATTTCTGACCTTCACAATCTGTAAAAAGATGAGTCACATGAGCAGGCAGGTTTGGGAAAATTAAATTGAAATGGAACTTCAAATGATATTTGCAACAGAACCTAACAGTGTTATGTGAAAAATCTCATTAAGTAGTACATTAACATCTAATAAAAAGATGGACCAAAACTTCTTTGCTCCATAAAGCAAAGGACATGTTAATTAGCGGTTCCAACATCTTTTAAAGATACGTTATTAGAAATTAGATTTTCAAATTGGGGAAATACCTAGGAGTAAATGGCTTGATTTTATTTTCTCCTAGGTTCAGCCACCATGGAAAAGTAGGATTCATTTCACCAGTCTGCACCATCTAGAAGATAATTATTTATTCTAGTCGCCTTGACGCATATAGGATGAAATTGATCCCCCTTTAAAGGCAAATATTTTTCCTCCTTGAATACACAGGGAGATGAAATGACCCACTCAAACCAGAATTCTGTCTTGAATTGCAGTCTGAAACATTTAATTCCACCAAGGCTTGCTGTGTCCCGTGTATGAAGTGGATAACAACATTTTTCTCCCTTCTTTTAACACTCCTAAATTAACTTACTTGGTTATATAGTAAGGTAACAAGTAACCCTACTAGTATGGGATACTGAATGAGAAAAGACAAGAGAATCTGTACACCTATGATTAAAGTTTTGATTTCAGGAGATCACCACAGACATTTACACTAGCAAGCTATATTTTCTACCCTGATTGTCCTCCCTGCTCCACTCCCATGTAACACCCAATCAGGAGTGGAACTTGTGTTTTTGTAAGGCAGGTCACAGTGCTGACACTGTTTTCATCCCGGAAAGTTTACAGCGCAAAATAAGAACTGAAATGAGATTTAATAAGAGGTCCCACTATACCTATTGCAGAAACCACCCTGTTCCTGGCTGAAGAGCTGTTTCATTAAAAAGATGAATGGCATTGTATACATAAAGAGCAGAATTCGTTTCAGAAGACTTTAGTTTTTTAATTTATATACTGATTTTAGATTATTTATGTAGAGTCTCTCCATAGTTAACAGAGGGACACATCTGCCCTTATGTTTACTGTCCAAGACAGGTTCACTAAATCACCTTTTAGAGGTGTCCAGCTCATGGACAATAAGGCTAAGTGGAAGAGGACCACACAAAAACTATATTTTAACATGGCTTACTACAGAGCTGATTTCTTCCCCTTCAGGCTAAGCATGGCAGTAATGGAGCAGTAGCGTTCACATATGCCAGGTCCAAAGACAAACTATCCCTTATTTTTTCAGAAGTATTAAACTATATAATCCAGTAAAATAATCCAGTACCGGGGTCTCTGATTTTCTGTCCATGAAATTCACAGTTTCTGGGTGGTTTTCTTCTTTACATCTCTGAGGATCAGAAACTCTGAGCCCATCTTGAAGCTCTATGTTCTGCCTGGTCAGCATCTCAACCTGGTCTCTCAGCTTGTTATAAGCAGCATGCCAGCAGGACTCATTTCTCTTGAATTCTTCCTGCAGTCCAGCAATCTGCTGTTTTAATACCTACCAGCAGAAAAAATGTGTGCCATGTCATTGCCTGATCTTGGCTAGACTTACCCACCTCATATATCCAGAAGGAAGCATGAAGTCCTTTGTTTTGCTTAAATGTCAACAGTATAAAAGTATTCAATAAAAAGGTGAGCAATATAAAAAGAACACATTTTAAATGATTTCTTAAAAAACCCAAACAAAGTAGCAAACAAAAATCACTACTGTGCAAACTCCTATGTTTAAACCAAATCACTTGTTACAAAGTGAGCAGTCCTTGCTGTGTGAAGGAAAATCAGGAAATGCAAACTCATCATGCAAACAAACACCATTAAATGTGAATGTTTTCCAAAACAAGGCAAAACATGTCAGTTATTTAGATCTTCCTGTAGTGGCAAGGGCACACGAATAGTTAAAATGTCCTTACAGACAGCAGGGAATTGCAAAGACAATTTTCTACTAAGTTCAGGTAAATGAAAACGAAATTTGGTGCATTTCATAGAGGGCTTTTCCGTATCCATGCATCTCCATTATTTTTCCCTCCTCCTTTCTCCTTCCCCCACCTGTGTTGTTGACATCACTGAGTCCTTTTCCCTCAGAGCACTCATGTTAGGTACTGCAAATGGAATATTAGTGAAGTTAAACTGGAAATGTGGAGTTTGCTCTGTAGTCAACCAGCCATCACATGCACCCCTTTACTACTTTCCCTTCACTTGTGTATCTGCCCACTTGCGTTCTAATTACCACACTTTCTTTGTTGTGACCTTCCTAGTCAGTATTTGACATATCCATTGGCCACTTTCAAGAAGAAGGAGACTTCTGAACTTGTGGATCACATAGATAGTAACCCAGTGTTCTGCAATTTTTGAACCTGCACTTATGTTATCAGGTAGGAACAAAAGATTAAAACAATTCTACCAAACACCACCTCTAGGGCTAGACCTAGTCAGGAAACACAACTATTCCCTGGCAGAAATTCTAACAATGTTTTTTTTTAAATCCAAACTGGAAATAAATTTGATATTTCAAAATATTGAGCAGATGGGTCATTCAAAATACTTTTATACAAGATTCTAGAATAACCTCATTGAAACAGTTAATCATTTCCCAGTGTAAATGTTACCTCTAGAGAAATGTGGAACACTAATTGGAGAAAACATTTGTTAGTTATATGGTACAAAAATACGTATTTCGAAAAGTGTACAAATGACAACAAAGAATGTATTGAAAATATGACCAAAATACTGTCTTGCCAGTTTTGTTTCTTCTGAAACTTTTCTGGCCAAGAAAAGTACTGAAACTGTCAGGTTTGTGTTAAACACATCAGTGTGGTTCAGACATCCTGAATGCAACAGAACATTGTTCTAGATATTTCTAAACATTACCATAGCCTACTCCTTTATCATATAAGAATACAGGTTTAGCCGTTCCCATCTTGTTTATCACTGTCTCACATGAATCGCCATTTTCCCCTTCTCTTTATTCATGATTCTTCTAGAAAATTACTTACACTCATATTATGTCTAGCCGGTTTTGATAGGGAAAATAGCCACAGATATTCAGAGATTACTTTATCCCTAAGGAGGCTGAAATAGAGGATTCAAGCAGAATTGAAACAGAATCCCATAAAGAAACTCAGAAGAAACTGCAGCCAGTGATTCAGGATTGTTATTAGGCAGGTTAGGTGTTAGATACACAGCTAGATATCATCAAAATATCTCAAAGCCAAAGGCCAGGATAGCTCAAATTAAAAATCAACAAACTCCCATATCAAGGATGAGAATATAGAACAATGGCCACTACCTCTGTGCCACTGGCACAATGTTTTTTTGTATGAAAAAGATGTAAACCCCACAACGGCAGGAATTGGAAATTTTGAATATCAGATCTGGGCAAATCAATACAAGAAGCATAAGGAGTGTGGGAGCCTCCTAACCTTCCTTAAGAAATAGAAGGCACAACCTGATTTTTTTCATATCTCAAGAAAGTGGGGTACTTATATGTACTTAAAATAATACATTTTAAACCAAAGCAATGTACTATTAACATAAAAAAATCTTCACTGTATGCAAAACTGCCATGAAGAAATAACACGAATTATTGGCCATCTGTAGCAAATGGAAAGATTCAGGTACTACCATAAGATGCCTGCATGGGAGGGTATTAATTGGAGAGAACTGCATATTTATTCTACAGAAGACAGCTTACTTGTATTTCTTCTGACTTTGCACTTCCTTCAGTGACTCCAGCTGCTCCTTTGAACTTGCTCTGGGCAATGTTTTCTTTCTGCAATGGGCGAATTTGGTCCCTGTTGTATTCCAAAGGGTGAGTCAGTTCATGGCTCCGAACAATGTTGAGCTGGTCCATTTTTCTTCTGTTGAGAAGGTAAGCAAACATTAGGACTTTGGCACAAACATTATAATAAAGAACTGTCTTTACATGTGCCTTGTTTGGGCGTGATTTTTGGTGGGCTTGTGCATACCCCATATATGATGGTTCTGCTGGGAGTGGCAACAAGTTATGAGCACTTGTCAAAATTGAGGTCCTCCATCACTGGGAACACTCATGCATGTGTTCAGCTGCAAAATTGAGTCTACTGAGCAGATGGAAACAATTCTTATTGAAATTTTCTGACAACATAATGACCATGAACTTAAAGGCTTTTAAACACATTTTCTGTTCAGAGAGATAGCTAAATTAGGGCAGACCTGCAGAAGACGCAGCTAGTTCCCTGGCATGGCACTTATGAAGCCCTTCATCATGCAGGGCTGGGGACTGAGCTACATATCCAGCAGCCATTACATTGCCATTACTACAAATCAGAACAGCCATAGACCTGAATGAAAGGGCATAAAGTACTTTACTTTCCATAGGTAAGTAAACTCCAAGAGTTAAATGTGGGAGCTTAGGGCCCAGAAAAGATTTTTCCTTTGAACTCAGTATCTCAAGGCATGAGTGGTCTGGAAGTGCACTTAAAAACTTAGCAAGATGGGGAAAGTATAAATCTTTACATATCCACAAACAGAGTGTATTTGTAAGAACTATGATACAGCTGCTTAGTTAATTTTTAATATTATACTAAATTATTTGTTAGCTTTCTACTTCAGCTCACTTCATGACCTACAGCCACTGACTGGCTTTCACTATTACTTGAAATACAACATGAGCTAGAAGTGACAGCTATGACCCCATGTTTACCTCTCAGTAATGGAGTTTAGTCCTTCAGCAGAAAAATATGAAAGTCCTCAAAGGCACCAAGAGACAGATGAACTCCCCATATCCTAATTCATTACCCAATTTTTATTCTTTCTTGTTGTTTTCTATCCTAAATAAGCCTGTCTAATATCCTGGTTAAAGTCATCCTAAAAAAAAAACTCTCCACAATAGTCAATAGAAGTATTAATTCTCCTCACATTAATGTAGTTAAATTATCAAATATACCTGCCTTGTGTTATTATGTCTAGCCTATAAATGCTCCATATGCAGACCAGATGCCCTGAATTACAATGTACTAGAAAAAAAGCAAGCACAAGATCTGAAGATAACATCTTCCACCGAAGACTAAACAGTATTGTCTTATGTTTCTTACACCCTGTAAAGTAAAATTCAGGTGGTTATTCCTTCCAGGATCTCAGCTGATATCAGCCTCTTAGGAATTGCACAAGAATTGCATCTGTACAAACAAATTAATAGAGTTGGAGCACGAACTCAATTGTGCAATTGTCCAGAGGTCTGTATTGCTAGCATGACCTCTGGTCTTCGCATTGGCCATCCAGCACTGCACCAGACATGCTAGGCAAGGTTTGGAGGTTAGAGCAGGCCAGGCATCAGATCCAGCAGACAGTTCAGATGGAGTCACTCTGGTCTGCAGGGTAAGATAGGTTAGCTGTATGGAGGTGTTCTGCTTTTTACCACAGTGTGAAATTTTCCCTTGGCTAGTTCAGGTCAGCAGCCTTAGCTCTTCTAAACTTCTTGCATACCTGCTCACTGGCAGAGCATGGGAAACTAACAAGTCTTTCATTTAGAGTAAGCACTACTCAGCAACACTCAAACATTAGTGTGTTATCGTTGTTCTCACACTTAATCTAAACCACAGCACTGTACCAGCTACTAGGAAGTTAACCCTATCCCAGCTGAAACCAGGACAGCTCTTTGCTTCAATGCTAGAAAAAAGATTCTGGCTTGAGGAAATGCAATAACCAAGGACACCAGGAGAGCACACATTACTTCTTTGGAGCCTCTGATAATTAGGTCACACCGCAACTATAAATTGAAAATAGGAGCTGGATGCACAACACATATATAAAATACATAAAAAAGGCTAATCAGTTTGTGCTAACTCAGATTTTTGCATGCAACCCAGGCACACCTCTGCATGAGGCACATGGCAGCAGGCTGGCTGTGAGGTGAAAACATATATGAAGCAAAAGTCTTTTTTCCAAGAAAAAGTCTTTTAGGGAAACACAGGTGTGAGAAAAACTCTAAGTGGTTGTCTACTGCTGATGGTCCAGAAAACATGCAGATTCAAAACTACAAGGAAATTATATATTAAAGAGCACGCAAACTGTTCTTGTTGAAGGAACAAGGAAATAACCATCAATGAATCCTCTGACTGGTGCCAAGAGTCAGCAGCAACTACCTCAGTGCAGTAAGGGTAGAGCTACAGATCAGATTCCATTAGGTACCAGATACAACAAACTACATCCCAACTGTTTTCACCCTCTTCTCTACAACTATTTGTGCCTGCAAAGGCCTAAAAACAAACAGCTTGGTAATAATAGCTTGGTCAGGTCCAGGCATGCCTTGTGTTTCTCAAAAGGATTTTCACTGCTTCCAGCAAGCGCAGGTTGCTAACATTTGGTGGCCATTTTGTGTTCCCGATAGGGCTACTGGTTTAAAAATACAAAGCAGATTCTCAGATTGTATAAATCAGCGTAAGGCAAATACAGTCAAGGAGGATAAGCTGCCTTTCACAATTAGTCCTAGATCATAAATTGGAAAAAGGTAGTGAAAAGATGCACACGTTATACCGAGTAGGAATTCTTTGATAAACACCTGTGTGGAAATGCGGGCGCTACTATGGCTAATGACATGAATAAATCCATGAAAGCTCTTTTAAAAATGTGCACTATTATGATAAAATCAATGCCATGTCACCTGTGAAGCAGCTCTGGCAGCAGTCAGTGTGCAGTACTGGCAGAGTGCAGCACTGAAGTAGTTCTGCACCAGTGCATCACTTCGCAGCCAAAATTTACAACAGCGAAAGTGAAAGCAGCACCTAATTTCATTAGTAGTTTTATGAACTGCCACATTCCACAAACACTCTCATATGGAACCCCTATCACAGTCAGCTTCCAATATGTTTGCAAGATCACGAAGTAGAAGGATCTTTAATGAAGCAATTTAAGACATTGAAAGTATTTTCCTCAAAGACAGCTATAGGAGAAAAACACAAACTGATAAATGTAATTCAGAAATACTTTTTGGCATTAATCCCATGGTCTTTGAAATTGAGAGGAATGGACAAGCAGATGTGAAAAATAATTTCTTATTTTACATTACATGTTAAAATAAAACTCCAGATCAATAAATTACACTAGTTAAGGAATGGGCTTTAAAGGCAAAGAGAAAAGCAATCTCTCGTATTAACAGCAGGTGGTACCTAGCAATAGATCTAATAGTATCAAGAATACAATGTGATTTGATTATAAGCATGCTCAATTTTTATAAGAGGCATTTGCATAACCTGCAATTAGTTATAGTTGTGAGTCACTTCCATTCTAAACCCCATAGTTTCAAAGCTTCTTGAAGGGATCTTGTGGAAAGGAGCTATTGTTATTTTCCTATGAACATGTAGAAAAAAGCCAACCAAACCAAAACAATTTTCAGCATTTAATAATTACAAATTACAAAAGCAACTCTCCTGAATTCTTAAGTTCTTCATTTATATGGAACCAAATGCATCTTCAGTCTGAGGCGAAGATAGGCATTCCTGAATAGCAATGCTGTTAGGTCTGATGTATGCTATGCACTTTTTCTTAACTTCTGAAATATGGGCTACTCTGATGTGAATGTGATATAAGAAGTTTATCCTTTACTCCATCAGATGCTTGATCCCATAAAACAGATTATCCTGATTTCTTACTGATTTAAGTGTAATCTGAAGATGTTCAGCAATTTATAAACAGCATTTGTCATTACTCAGCTTCAAGACCCAAAATGCAGTGTTTTCAGAGTTGGGACCCTTCAGTTAGGTGCTTTATTTTTAATTTAGACAGCCAAATATGTGTTTCACTTCTGAGACAACATAGGTGCCCTCAAAAAGAAAATATTTAATGAGTAAGAATTTAGCAGCCTGATTTTGAGGATCCTAAAGGAAGTATTTGCCTCCCTGCACACACAGATCAATTTCTGATTTATACAGATTTACCTGTGCAAATGCGTTGCTTTCTCTTGTTCTTCCTTCACCTTAGTCATTGGAGTGGTTCCTCTGCTATATGCACCAGTCTCTAATCCTCTGGTAACAATGTTCTGGGTTTCTTCTATAAATACATCCATGTTAGTACACAGAACTTTGTGAATATTTATGAATACTCTCTGTGTGTTTAAAACCACAAACAGCATAAGTGCAGTAAGCTTTATCTCCTACTCTATCAGGAAGAATAAATCTATCTCCGCCTAATTACGCAGATATTCAGTTCCCAGCATAGTTTTTAGTAACATGGTCCAAGCCCTACAAATCATTATAAGTGAAATGGATTTGGGGATATATCAATGTTGGTAGATGAATCCCTTTACAGGAATGTGAATGCCACGTGATAATACAACCTTATTTTGAATTTTATTTTTGAAGAGGCCTCAGGAGCCCTTTTTTAACAGCAGTTAGACATGGAGTGAGGTGTGCATAGCAAGCTGTGACAGAGCAATTGAAAGCCATCAGAAGTGATTATTTCTGACAGGAAGATAACTTCAGGCAGGACAAATGATCTTGACTGATCTTACAGAAAGAGACAGCCAATGGGTTTTGGATGAGGAGTCAATGTAGGGGAAATCCCTCGGGGAAGCTAAAAGAGAAGAAAAGTCAAGAGCTAGTTTAATAAAAAGGACTAAACCTTCTCAAGCAGGATACTATTTCATTTCCAGTAGTATGATCATTAGGCCAAAAGGCTGGAAAGATTGACCAAAGAACTGGGTCCACATTAAGGGCAAACTGAGTGAAGATGTTGATAGGAAATCATCATTTTCCACTGATGCGAAGATCTATGTGACTTAGGAACAAAACACGTAAATTTAAGAAATTATTTTGACCACCTTTTTTAAAGGCATCTCTGAAGAGGGAAAAGAGAAAATGTGAATGTCTCACTGTAAAGGTGTCAGTGGAAGGAACACACCTAAGCTATAAGGAGCTGTAGCACTTACTCCAGGAACTCACTGAACCTCTCACCCACTCATGGGGTCAAAAGTCTGCACCTGAAAGTGCATCTCAAGCAACAGACTTGAAAAACATCTAGTGACAATGAAGAGCAAAGTATAACAAGGAGCTAGCAGATATATCTCTCCTCTCTTCACCTTTTTTCCCAGCTTGGGACTGAGAAATATTGACAGAAGTGGGCATATACTTAGGGAACACAGGTGGAATGAGACATATATCCAAGAGAAATCTTTTTCCCCTATGGAAAATAAATATAAATCAAAACTTGGAGAGCACTTACCTAATCTGTCTCTAAACAGTTTTTTCTGTGGTTCCTCCACTGCAGGATTTTCTTTAATCTTGAAAACAGGAATCTTACCAGACAGTGTTGAGGGTGGCAGATGTAGGCTTTTAACATTCCTGGCCCTATTCTCATTCTTTGATTCAGGCTCATGCTCTCTCCTTTTCAATTTTGTGGGATTATATAAAGATTGCTGAAGAGAAGAGCAAGCCTTTCTCTCTTTCAGCCTGGCAGCCCCAGTACTGGAATCGCTGCTGCTTGTGTTGCAGGAGAAATCTTGCCTTGAGATCACTTGAATATCTTGTTTCCTTGTGGGTGACTTGCTGTACTTTTTAACATATTTTATTTTAGTTTCACTGGGCTCATCACTAGCATAATCACCATCAGAGAGATCCAAACGTCCACCAGTACGATCTACTCCCTGAGGCCCATTCTGGGGGGGATACTGAGCATGGTGAGGTTTGGAATCATCATCGCTGTTGGAGGAGAAGCAGCTTGATTCACAGGATGAAGACACAACATGCCATGCTGAGGCAGCTGTCCCTTTTGTTTGCCACTCCTGCTGCAAGGCTGAGGATGAGCTTCCCTTCTCCACCGCCTCAGGTAAGCTACATGTAATTTTTACTATCTTATCATTGACCATCTTAAACCCAGTATGGAATTGTCTTTTGCTTTCTGAGCTCTGGCTCCCTGAAACAAGTTCCTGTGTGCATATTTGAACCCACTTCTTATCCTGTGGAAATGCAGGATCTGCATTCCACTCTGACTCTTTGATATGATCTTGCTTTTGATCTTGAAGTAGAGAATGCTTTTTCAGGACTTCCAAGGGTTTTTTTGCTGCATCTGTGCGATGACCCTTTGGAGGCCAATCCACCCTATCTAGGTGCTTTTTCAGGATACCACACACAGGTCTTCCATCACTTCTACCTGCTTGCTCAAAAGAATCCATATGATGATTTTCCTTTTCCTCACCTTCTTGCAGGTTCATTTCTATTAATGTTTCTGGACTTGGTTGCAGAATTTCAGGCCACCTTCTCTGTAGTGAGCCAATGGGATTTTTCTTGGTGTCTTCATCTCTCCTGATCACTTGGTTTTCTTCTGACCTTTGCTCTACTACTTTTGCTTCACAGTCAGTCTGAGAATTTAACTCCCACTCAGCTAAAGCATCGTCTGCCTTTTTTTCATGTGTACCAATGTTCATGGTGCCACTGACCTGAAGACTGAACTGAGAGTGTTCCCCTGGCTGCAGTATGCCTTTATCCATTTGGCCAGGCTGGGAGAAATGACCCCAGCAATCCAAACCAGCTCTTCCGGAATACTTGCTGTTATTTTTTTTGAGTCTTGTCATACCATCCTTTCCCTTAAGAAAAGCATTCCGAGTTGTTACTTTTGCCTTGCTCTGAAAAGACACCCAAAATTCTGATAATCAGAGTCTGAGAATTGTTTTCCAGAAAGATACAGAATCATAGACTCATAGAACAGTTTGAGTTGGAGAGGACCTTAGGTTCACCTAGTTACAATGCCCCTGCCATGGGCAGGGATGCCTTCAACTAGATCAGGTTGCTCGAGGCTCTGTCCAACCTGGCCTTGAATCTTATTTATGATAACTGAAAAAGCTGTGACACCAGAAGGCTTAAAGACAGTGGCTGTGGATAATGAGTATGTAAATAACAGCCCTGAGACTACAGGGAAGGTACAAGAACTTTTAGAAAGAGTTGCTATATGCCACCTCCACTAATTCATTAATAGAGTCAGATGGTTAGGGTGGTGTTAAGTGTTTATATGATAGAAGATCATTAAAGTTCTGTCTTGATTTGTTTTTAAAGGAAGTTTGAGTGCTTTTTACCATGTGGTACAGAAATACATAAATGCCTCAGTTGTAGATTTTATTTCACCAGAAAGACATAAAGAAAATTCCTGAATGATGAGATATTTGTCTTCCAAGTCAACAAGCTTAACAAAATGCTGAGCCTGATGCCTCTAGACGTAAAATCACCTCAAATTGCACATACGGCAAAAAAACAAAACAGTATTATTGTACCTGGCCCTTTTATAAAAACTATTTGGAAATATTCCCATTCTTGCATTAATGGCACATGAGAGAGTGCATGGACAATTTATTCTGAAATAAACAGGCAGAACCAACCTTGAGGTCTAATTTAGCCAAGTGACTTAGGCACAAACTATGACCCAGAAAGTACGTGAAACAAAGAGGAAACCAGTGGGAAAGTGGGGGATATGTCTGTGACTGAGTTATATAGTTTATTTACTTCTGAGGAAAATCTCCAATATAACATGAAAGAACAATGGGAAAATGTTGTCATGGAATGAGCCAAAACAGCCCACACAATATTCAATGCCATGAGGACTTGTCAAGAGGAAAGTGAATGTATCAATGCACAGTACCTGCTGCTCCTTCTGCTGTTTTTCTAGGGGGTAGTTGCCTACTTCAAGTTGTTCTTCAACAAATTCTTCAGAAGTATTCTGTCTAATACCAATTGCTGGTATGATTGGCCTAGGCAAGGAACAAGAAGGTACCTATTTGTAAGGTTCTCCAATTGGTTTTATTTTGATAAGTCTCATAGAGCTGATGTTGAGTTTAGAACGGAAATGCTTGTTAAATGTGAAGAATGTTAATAAAAAGCCCACTATTATGTGATACCTAAGTCTCACTTTAAAAAATCCTGTCTAGACTAAACATTAATTATGCTTTTAGCAAGTAACGTTTTTTTCGCTGGCATCAGTCTTCCCTTAAAATTATAAAATATCAAAAGGAAAAATATTTCAGGCATTTTCTCCAGACTAGAACTGATTACAATCACAAAGATCTCATCGTCTCTCTGACAGACTGTTTTGAATTAGATGGTGAAGAGTGACAGAGAAGAAAACTAATGCCTATAATGTTGAGGGACACACAGAACTCTGGCCCAAAATGAAGCACAATATAGCATACATGAGCAGATCTTATTTCATTGGAAATGTGCTTAGAGCCTTAATTTAGTCACTTGTTAGTAATTCCTACCAAATGTTAAAATATCCTGGGTTTTATAAAGACATTGATTATGCAGTGTACTACTGTACATCTACACCCCACCTCTCCCTAACAGCATTGTACCACTGATAATTTTTTTTTGTCAGTCTGGTTCTGTCTGTTAGCATCAGCATGGATTAATAGGATTAGATTTGTAGAGCATAATTGTTGTTGATGAGGACTCAGCGTTAAAACAATGTACATTTTGAGGAAGTTTATTTCAAACCAAATATAACCTGGTCTCAAAGTAAAAATGTCACAAAGACCTGGAATACATTCTGTGCTTTAGTTTCATCCAGCTCATAAGATGAAGCTCATCCAGCACATCCAGTTTCATAAGATCATGACGTGAACCAAAGCACAAAAAGTGGGGATGACAGAGATACTATTTCAGAAGTTCACTGCTGATCCAAAAAGGCGTATATGGACAGGCCTCCTTGCACAGAGTTGTTTATGGTCCTGCCACTCCTTTGTAGCCTTCAGTTCTGAAGGTTCTTGTCTTCCTCCTCTGCCTACCTCCCACATGGTTAATGCACTAAAACACACTTGGGAAAAATACTCCATTTGTATTTGCCCAGAAAGTTGCTGCTTTTCCTTTATACTTGGTGGAAAGCTTGGTGAGCCAAAAAGCTGCTGCTCCTCTCTTCATCAGCTGACAAAAGGTAACAACTCTATGAATATTTCTTCCATCACTAATGTCAACCTATCCATTCTTGCCTAGCCACTAGCACCAACTCAGTGTGCTGTTACAACTCCTTCTCTAACACAGTGATGAACCAGATCACAGAACTGATCCAAATTAAAAGTTACATCTCTCTAGATAACTTTAACAAGGATTACTTTGGTGACCTGTTGAATATATATGCATATAAAAATTGGTCTTGGCACAGATGAAGAAGCAGAGTAAGGACAAGAATGAATGAGCTACTGAGACTGATGCTGCCATTGCAAACTGATGGCCACAGCAGAAGAAATGATGGCATAACAAAACATGTTACCTCTCCTTGCCAAATTTTGTCTTACTTCTATCCATTGGAGATCATAGTTGCAAACCCAACTAATTTAAATTGGCGAAACCAGTATCCCATTATATAGAAGCAGATCAGCTGTGAGTCCTTAGACCTGTTGAATCTCTGCCCATACATATCTGCCACTCTCAAGCAAAGAGCCTTTGTGTTGCAGATGTAACACATAAAGTACATGTACAGTCAAGAAAGACAAACTTTTGTAGCTTGACTGACCGCTTAAGATGACTTCTCACCTGTCTTCTATGTTTCCAGTCTTCATCTTTGCCTCTGTATCAAAGGGAAATGGAGGCATCTCCTCCTTTACTTGTTCTCTTTGTTCTTTGACATCAGAAAAAGTTTCAGGGAAACTTCTTTCTTTTAATTGACTGTTCTCTAAGCAGCAGGGAAAAAGGTCAATGAAAACAAAGCTTTTATAGAATGAATAAATGAAAATAAACCTAATAAAATAAATTTGAAATGTTTATATTTTCAACAACATATGCTAGATTTTGATTTTTGAAAACACTTTCTAGAATACAATTAAGTAGGTAGGAGGATGCAATCCGTAAAAAAAAAAAAGAGGCATCTTATCCTCAAGACTAGTTGCTGGAAATAAGGAAAGGGTAAATGACATGATTTATACTCCTTGTCTCTATAAATTTATAATGCTTGGTTAATGTGCTCATTGCAGAACATTGCAGTGAAGACACTTTGCTAGACAGTACTGAACTACTCATGTGTCTAATTGTGACCTGCAAGCCAGTTCATTAAACAGTTTAACAAGCAGTATTTGTACACACGAGCCTTTCTAACTGAGCATTTTCTATTCTATTTTCCATTTATTCTATTTTTAATTTCCATTCTATTTCACAAAAATGAACCTTATCACCTGCCTTGCAGAGGTGGTGCAGCAGGTTGACAGCAGCAAGTGATGTAGAATCCATGTGTCCCTCCTTACAGTCTCATGTGTGGGGCTATGCTGTCTCCGGAATGTAATAGAAGTGCCCCAGCACTGTAATTTTTAACTAGTACTTCCTAGTACAAGGCAAGAACAATGCTTCCAAGCAGCTGTGTAATTCACCTTTGTTTTCTTCTCTGTTTTCTTCTTGAGCATCTTGTCTGGCAAGGTTCTTTGTGCGGCTCTCAGCATGCTGAAGAGGTGGCTCAGTGCTTATCCCTTTAAATAAGGATGTGAAGTGTTATGTAGGTTGTTGGTACACTTATGTTTATGTCTCCAGCAGTAAAAACCCACACTTGTCACATTTAGGAAGGTCTCAGTTCAGCTCAGTCCACATGCACACAATTAGCTGAAGCATATTTCAAAGGCAACTGCTTCCAGCAAGGAGTTAACTTGATAGACTAAGGTCTCTGCACCTTCCAGCCCCAGTTTAGCATACATGAAGCAGATCTAAGTCAGTGCTGCTGTCAAAAAAAGCAGTCGTACCTCCCCCCGTCCTCATGTGTTCCTGCTTTTAGGTTTCTCCTGTCCTCATCTACTCCCCCATTCCTTCTTTTGTGCTGGCAGAAGTATTCTTGAATCTCTCTGATAAACTTCATTGAGCAACTGACCCAGGTTCAGGTTAACACAGCAAGAAATAATAATGCCAGGCGCAAAAAGAGAGAGAAGACTCTTTCAGTGAGAGTGTCAGTCCTGAGCTAGCTTAAAGAATATGAAATTAAAGTTTCAATTGTACTATGGGACTGTCCCACAGCATCACAGTCAAGTCTTGCTATAAAAATTCGAAGGAATAAAAGATGCTCATCTGATTTACATCCTCTTTCTTTTAAGTGGCTTCATTCCCACTTCTTTTTATTCCACTTCCCCACATTTTCAAATCAACTTTTAATTTGCTGTAAATTGCTCTTTCTTCTTTCTCACCCTTTGGTATCCACTTCCTACTTCTTATTCTTCTCCCCCTAAATACAACATACTCCCTACTTCATATAACTTATCTTTTCCAATTTTATGACTTTCTGCTCCCTTTATATACAAGGCCCAGTTTCTGTTAGTGTGAGAGGCAGGAAGACTATGATTCAAAAAGCAAAAAAAATCAAGTTTAAAATCCTTTAAAAGCTTTTATAACAAGCCCTCATCTAAACAAAGCACCTTCCTCTGACCCGCAACAAAATCAGTAACAATCACTAACAAGTGCAAATAGTCTTAACTTCAGATTTCCAGTGCTTTTTACCCACCTGAATCTGAAAGCTGCACGTGCTCTCCTGAGATTTCTGAACTGCTCTCATTTGGCATGAACAGCGGTGATCCACTTTGCTGAGCAGAGCACACTACCAAGGGAGAGGTCTGTAAGAGCTCCAGGCTCTCAACTTGGGAAGGCCTTCCTGATGGGAACTGGACAGGAATGGAAGTAGCTGAACAGCACAGAAGGGGTGGCATCGTGGCTACTTGGTGAGAAATAGAAAAGCCTAAAAATAATCACCAGGAAAGAACAATTAGGGAAGCATAAGACAAATATTTTGCACCAACCTAGAAACCTCTTGCGGAGCTGGTATTGCACAGACACAGTGCTGCTCTCCATTTCCCTGGCGGTTTGCAGGTTCAGAGTGAAATAACTGAATTCTGAATTTAAACTGTAAAACATGCTTGCTGCAACCACAAGTCATAACCAAAATTACTGTTTGCTACAAGGATGCTGAATTACAGGGAATTTATAAATTCTGAGCATGTAAAGCAAACATTTCCCCTAGAATTTCTAAAGTCCCATAACAAGCAAAAGTGTTGCAAAGTAGCTCTGAGGCACTCCTCAATGCAAAAGAGGGAAAGGTTTGCCTGGTTGCACATCTTATTAGAAGACTTCCAAGTGAAAAACATGTAAGGAGTTTTGCACAGGGACCAGAGGCCAGTTTCACTACTTCCAGGAATGAAATCCCTCTATAAGGTTACCAAATTAGACTCCTAATTTTCTTTCTCCACACCATCATTCCTTTTTGTTCTGTGCCCTGACTCCAACAAGAAGAGTAGAGAGTGCCTGCAACTGAAATTGCTTCACCCCCAGTTAAGGCATGTTTTGAAAGAAGGCTGCTTTGTGGATTCAAATGCTGTCAGAAACTACCTCAAAAAAAAACCCAACATACAACTCATTACTTCTGGGCAGATGCTCTAACCACACAGCTAGCAGGTGGGCAGATTCACTTCTGCCTGTGTTACCATGAGGCTTGGCATTAGAGTGAGAAAACTGACGCCAGATCAATGCACAGATGCAGGCAGGAGATGCCTTAGGCTGCTTCAGCTCCTCCCACATGGGTTAGGCAAAACTGCAGCAAGGGACGTAGAACCCACGTCAGGATAGATAACCACAGCAGATTATTTGAGGAGCAGCAGAAATCCAAGGATCACCTTTATCTTCCTATGCCCTTATGATGCTCCTGTTATGTAGAAGCAGCCCTATCAAATCCAAGCAAGTGCTGCCACAAGTCTACATGATTTCCCTAAATACTCCTTTCACATAGGGGTCACACACTGAGGAGAATGTGCTACTACAGTGGACAGGGTGGGAAGGGAGCAGGAGGCTCTTCTTTTTCTGATTGTTGAGCAGAAGGTGTTACCATTAGTATGGTGTCAGTAAAATGAAGCTATTGAAGGATTGTATCATAGTGCGAGGAACAGGTAGCTTTTCTATTAAAAGCTGTAGCTTTCATATATGTATGTATAGGAAAAAAAAGGCTACTTCATCCTTTCTGTAATGTGCACCATTATACCATAATTTTCTGCAGTACCACTCAGATCTACATTTCAATAGAAGTCCACACAAAAAAACCTGTTATTAAACATAAAGGACTTCTCCTCATGGCTCTCCTGAAATTTTAATATACAGAGGTAGAAAGAAGTGTTTTCTGGGGTTTACAGTTTGCGTGTAATGTGTGTAAAGAAATTAATGTTTTAGCCCATCTGCTACAAGAAGAACCCCCAGGCACTGAAAACAACTATCAAACCTTCTCTTTCTTTAAGGAACTGTGCCTTTAACTGCTGGAGTGCAGGCATCAACAAGTGAGGGTGCTGCAGCACCAGGAGGGATTCCTCAAGTACCTGGGTTGTAAAGTGCAATGATTTTCTGCTGTACAGCCACCAGCCTTTGCAGCTGCTCCATCTGCTGCCACATCACCTGGTCTTGCTGCTCTGGAGTCTGAAAATGTCAGAAAGATATACTATCAAACTACATTTCTGGATGTTTTTTAAATAGGAAGAATTATCATATCTGGACTTTGGGGACAGGTATTTCTTAAAGTGTATTAGTTTTAATAAAGAATGTTGACATTTGTACTTAAGTGTCCACACAGATTGACACTTCTCTCCCTTTTGTGCTGAAAGACACAAAAGAGATTGGTGGCTGATGTGAAGCTGAGTAGCAAGGCACATTGTGTCTGCACGGTGTCAGTGTACCCTTTGAGCTGTAAAATGGCAAAAGTCTTTTGCAAACTAACCTGTTCTGTGTTTTTGCAGGTGGAAGTCCAAAGGTTCACCCCAGGTTCTGAGGCAGGGAGCAGAGGAGGAGTCAACATTTCCAAGGTGTCATTTGCATAATGAATTCCAGCTTGGGCTTCACTGGAAGCTAACTTTTGAGGAAAAAAATCAGAGCTAGACGAATAATGTAATTCCCTTGCATGCTGAAAAGCTTGATTTTGGACCAAGTTATCTGTTGAGGCATTAGTGTTGCCCATCATAACACTGGCTTCTGAACCATATGAAAGTGGACACTTTTTGCTGGAGGACTCACTCATAGTTTCAACCCAACCCGAGGTAAAAGAAGGCACGACCTTCTCAATTATTATATCAGAAGATGGTACCATGGTTGCCAGATCACTAGCAGTTTGCTGTGACATATGATCTTCCTTCTTGAAAGCATCTGCTTCCATGTCCTTCTTCCTGAAATCCATGTTAGGGATGTGCAATAGAAACCATCATGAAAAATGTACCATATTGACATAGTAAATCCTGTGATTTTTCTTCTTTCCTTTTTTTTTTTTTTTTTTTTAATCCAAGAGATTATTTGTTTTAGGCCAGGCTGAACGTAGACTATCTTCTGACTTCAGAAACTGCAAAATGTATATATAGATGTATTTATAACTTTATATATGCATAAGTATATATAAAAAAATTATATATGTGTGTGTGTATATATACAAATACTCTTAGGATACATGTAATACAAGAAACCTATAAAATCACAATATGTCTACCAGCTAAAATGGCTTAGATGTACTGCCTCCTCTTCACTATTAAATCCTAAATTTCAGACAAACAGGAACAGATATAAGACTTGATTACAATAGAAAACAGAACTCATTCATCACTAGAAGTACCTGACAAAGTGTCCTGACCTTATCTTTCAGCTAGATATTTAGCCTTTAAATCCAGAGGAAGTGCTTAATGTCCAAGGATGACTGCAGAAAGAAAGTGATAGCAACAACAGAAGGAAAGGAGAAAACATGTGGCATGTGAAAAAAATCAAACAAAAACATTACTAGAAAACTGCCTGATGTTTAATGCTCAGAGGAATGTTTATTTCAAATAGACAGAATGATACTGGTACAGCTTGCATCCATTCTCTCTGAGACCATTACAGCTGAGATGGCTGCACAGCACATTCTGCTTTCCCTCATTAGTCACTTGGCTATAGTTTTTCTGAGGCAGGGCTCAGGCATTTGCTACTTACCTTAACAAATTGGAATAGGGGAGTATATTTCAGCAGATGAAGATAATGAGATCCTCATCTTGTCTGCTATGAGAGGATTCAAATGTAGGTTTATTTGCACTCTTTGAAAAATGTGCAGTCTCCAAGAACTTAATTCACTTGGAAGAAAATTATTTAATTCCTTCATCCTGCTTTAATGCAAGTGGTTTGTGTAAGACATATACACACCCTACGGATGCATCATGTGTAGCTAGGGAACATTATGTTGTTTGCAGGCTTAAACTCCCTTTAGAGTTATCTACAGTTCCTCTGGAAACATTTTGGAAATCTACAGATATAAGCCAAAAGAAGTTCAGGATATCTGGGCAGATGCTTATACAGTAAAATAAGAACCCTACAGAATGAGTCTTCAATAGGAATGAAAAGGAAAAAAAAAAAGGTAGGTCAGAAAAAATGGGCTAAGAAACCACATCTAGAGAAAAGAGTAGATAGAGCTCATGACCCTGTAATGCAGTTCCCTCCAAAGGCTAAGAGGGAGAACTAAGACCCAAGTCTCCCTGTTCCTCTGCTGTCAGCAACAGCATTGGTTGTATCCTGGTGCTGTGCAGGTGTGGATATGATAATTGCCTTCTTGTTCAGATCCCCACTTCAGGTCAAACTCAAGTGGAGCTAAAAGTTCCAGCCTGCCAGGGAGGTTTCTGAATATAATGCTGTATGCAAGTTGGCTGTCTTTTTTTTTTGTTTGCTTAATTTTCTTTTTTATAACTTGGAAACAACACATACCCAGAAAAAGCACTAAGCTATTAATGGAGTGCAAAGTTCAAACGCTGAGCAGTTAACAGCTGCCAGCATAAAAGTTAGTCTCAGTAGTAAGAGGCAATACAAAGGCTACTGGTGGCCTGTCCCACTGACATCACATTTTGCACTAGGTGCACAGAGACTCCATGTCCTGGTCATGCTTTCTCCAAAATACAAATGAAGGAAATAAAATCTGAAGACTAAGAATGGTGGGATCTGTAAACGGGCAATATTTGCCAAGAGTATCTCCAAACACATACTTCACTTTAGGCACTGCAAGGAATTAGTAAGCAGAAGCTCTCATCCACAGCCCTGATCCTTGTGGTTCTTCCTGGACTGCACCATTCAATCAAAGCCAGGCCAAGCCTCTGCATCTCCAGGCTACAAAGTAATCCCTCAGTAAATACGGCCAAAGCTTCAAAACTGCTCATTGTGAGGTAGAAATGCTTTTGCACAGAGCACCTTGGCAGCTGGACAAAGCAAACAAGGAAGCACAAAACAGGCAGACGACTGCCTTGTGAAGTGTCTGTGGGGATTCTCTATTTTTGCAGATATTTTTCATTTCAAAGCATTTATGAAAACACTAACCTGCTTTTTCTCAAGTGGTCTCCTAATAAATATTTGACAAAAATAAGTAAGTAAAATACTTTGCACTTTCACAGGGCCTTCCACCCATGGAATTTTAAAGAAATCAACATGTTAAATGCTTGCATATAGTTGGTATGCCTATGTATATGTGACCTCATCTTTAACACTACTGAATCCTCACAAATTTCCCTGGAAACAAGTAGAAATTTAACTGAAAGCCCTGACAGTTTTAATAAAATGCCTCAAAATAACACTAGGATTTTAACCATATGTGCTCAGGTCTGCAGACCTAGCTGAAGCCTCAGAGCCAGCCTGGCAGCCCTGCCAGAGTTGCCAGTGATGGGCACACAAAAAAGCCCTCCTCCCATGACACTGTTCGAAAGACTTTCGGGGAAGAATTTTCCTAAACCCTACTGGAGAAAGGAATGAGAAGTTATTATTTGTAAATTTTGCTTCTGTTTTTTTCAAATTGTATTATTGAGAATGGAGCAACAGCCATAAACTTGATGCATGCAGGGAAACTGAACAGGAAGACCCAAATCAGTGGTGTTAATTTTCTTTTAAGCAGCAAAGAATATGAAATAATCAACAGGAATTGAAGTGCTGAACATATCCTTCACCCACTGCACTCTCCAAAATCTGATGGTTCTTTTATTCTATATCTGCACTGCTTTGATACTTTGCAATCTCAGGCACAGATCTTGACCCTTCTCTGCTAGGAATGGTACAACCCACAGCAAAATTACAGTTATTTTATAATCTTATGTAAATAAGTTTGCAGCTGCTTCATGGGTTACACTTGGCTTTTGTAAACATGAGCATACGATATAAAAAAAAAACAATAACAAAACGGATTAAGTTTGTCCATTAATTCCCATTAACTTCTGTATGCTTTGAGACATGTCTAAAATGATACAATGAAGAATATACATCAACACAAAAAATACGTTATACTTTTTCTTCCAAAAAAACTAAGCTAGCCAATTCGTTTTTTAGGGGAAAACAGGTATTGGTAATACCAGAGCAGTATCTAGCTCTTCACACTTCAGAATAATTCAATCAAGAGCAAGACTGGTATCAACCTAAAAAAATGGAGTTTCCAGATAGTCATATTTAATTGTAATCTTCAAGCCTTTTGTTGTGAGAAATGTGCTGAAAAACACATTTAGAAGGTGTATTGGATAATCATGATTTTAAAAATTCTTAATGACTTTGTGATAGGTTTGTATTTGCTTAATTTTCATTATACTTAGAGATTTTTTTATTCTTACATAATATGCAATTTTTTGACGATCTAATAGGAAACCCTACATTTATTTAAGGTGAGGAACATTTACTTGTCATTTACTTGTATTCAATTCTTATATGTTCCATATGACCACAATGGCTGGTGCATTTGAAAGCTGCTGTTTGACAACTGATGAAACTCGTTACTGTGATCAGTGACATCAAACAGTGGAAAATTCTTTCTAATCTAGGGCCAGTTCCACAAGTGTTGTCTCAATATTTGCTCCTGGAGCATTGCCGATGCCACTGAAGTCAAGATGAGCAGCGCTGAAGCCCTTCTTGTGCAGTGGAGCAGCACTGCTCCTCACCTCAAAAGAGACACTGCCTCTGCTGTGGCAATATCCTTCTGCAAAGTCTGCATACCTTAACATTGGTGCTTCCAGTATTTTCTCTTCTTTCTCCAAGTGGATTCCAGATCTTCTCCCAGTAAGATGCTGCCAGCTGCCTCCCTAACAAGCTGCAGTCTTTAAAAGCAGCAAAACATAAAGCATAGACTCATATTCCTCTTTTTCTTTTCCAAATCTCTCCTTTCCACTCAAGTGCCAGCAGCATGAGCAGATGCTTGCCCCAGCCAGCCTGTGAGGCAGTGTGGAAGCAATAGCAGTAGTATGACTTCCGTACTCAGCTTCTGGTACTTCCTCCTATTTTTGGGGGGGTAAGCAGCTCCAGATTGAGCTCATGACTGCACCAGCACCTTGCTGAAAAGCCTAATGCAAGGGCTTGCTCCTCCTGAATCAGTTTCTTGTTTGTCAGGTTTGTTTCCTAGCCTTGAGTGTACACTACCAGCAACTTAGTAACAGTCCCACAATTCCATGTAATGATCTAATTGGCATGAGTTACTCTCACTAAAGCTCATTTACCATCTACCATTGAGGATACTCTAGGGTGCTTGAATCGCATGTAATTTATCTTGGCCTCTGTAATGACTCTCCAGGAGGGGTTTCTGTTGCCTTGCATATTTCCTATTCAAGTTTCCCTATAGCAGAATTGCTGTCACAGTTGAAAACTTCTGAATCTCTTTGCTTTGTTTTGCTTTCTCTTTGCAGCAAAAACAGCACCTCCCTAAGACAAACCAAATAAGCATGGGCAACTCAATGAAACTTACCCTCTGAATAGAACAATAATTAAAAGCAGCTCGAGAACTGACTTCAGCCTTCCTTTCATGTCATTCATTTCTATAAATTAAGCCCTACACAGGAGAGGAATTCACCAAATAGCCTGAAATTCTGAAATGGGCATATGATGTCTTTTTCTTTCTACAATCCGTTTCTGTGTCTCAGAAGAAAAGAAGTTTGCAGGTACAGTTAAAAAAAAAAAAGGCAGAGTTTAATGCTCTGCAGACACCGGTATCTGCTATGAAGGAAAACCAAGATTTCTGATAACTGGAGAATGTCCCCACCACCCGAGAAAGAAACATCAAGTAATTGGTCATGTGTACTGATATAAATCATAGAATCAAAATGAGTACAAACTCTCCAATTACACAGAGACAATTCAAACCCACAACAATGCAAGAAGACCTAGCTTTGGGGGAAAAAATAAATTGTATGACTCTGTTGTGCTCTGCAATATGCCTCTGTTCATTCAGGCTGTAAGTAAGTTTTGATTACGTCTACAAAGTTATAACATCTATTTAAGGTCTAACATTCCCACGCGTCTCTTGCGATGAGAAATCAGTACAGACACTGCATTGTGCAATTTGTACGGGGTTTAACCACTAGAGGGAAATCTTGAACTACTCTGAGTGGACAAACAGACTAAAATCGAAGCACACAGATTATTTTTTAAAATGTAGCCATAAAAATAATTTTACATCTAAAAGCATGCTCTCTGAGATAAACTTAAGGCATTCTTAGGATAGTATCCGTTTCTTACAATATGTTGTGAGAAAGACTATTCCAATGCATCATCATTCACATAGGACACATTAATAAGACTATTTTAACTTTCCTTATGGGTCTTTCTTAGAAACCAAATTTAGAAATCAAATTCATACATTCTAACAAAGAGTACACTATCTGTATCTTGTATCCCCTTTTCTCTTCCATTCTGCATTTTAATAATGGAATATGGAACATAGAAACTGTTCTTACAAAAACATACTTGATACTATCAAAAATAATAACATTATGAAGACTAGAAGCAAAACTTGATCTAATCTCCACTAGAAATTCATAGAGTAAAAACTGGGTACTAGCAGAAGATGGACTAAGAAAATCAAGGATAGCAATTAGAGTTCCATTTGTAACCGCATTAATGGCTCCTACTCTCTGTAGTTTCAGAAATGGAACAGAAAACACAACAAAACCATGGCTGGATGATCCAATCCAAGCTGAGAATTGAACAAACAAAAAAATCACACAGTTTGCTGGTAGTTAGATAGTTTTTTTCTTTTATAATTCCTAATTACTAGATAGCACAAATTTCTCACAAATAAAACCACAATGCACTGTACTGAAGTATCAGGACTGTCTACTGCTGATGTAAATCAAGATCACAGATATTCTCTATTTTGAAGAAAAGCTTACTTCAATGTTCGGCCATTGTTTCTTATGGAAGGAGCTGAGTGTTCTCCACTTAGAATCATAGAATAGGTAGGGTTGGAAAGGACCTTAAGATCATCTAGTTCCAACCCCCCTGCCATGGGCAGGGACACCTCCCACTAAACGATGTCACCCAAGGCTATGTCCAACCCGGCCTTGAACACTGCCAGTGATGGAGCATTCACAGCTTCTCTGGGCCCACCCTTACAGTAAAGAATTTCCTCCTCAGATCCAATCGAAACTTCCCCTGTTTAAGTTTGAGCCCATTACCCCTTGTCCTCTCAGCACAGTCCCTCATGAAGTGTCCCTCCCCAGCATCCCTATAAGCCCCATTCAGATATTGGAAGGCTGCTATGAGGTCTCCACACAGCCTTCTCTTCTCCAGGTTCAACAGCCCCAACTCTATCATCCTATCTTCATAGGGGAGGTGTTCCAGTCCCCTGCTCATTCTCATGGCTCTCCTCTGGACTTGTTCCAACAGTTCCATGTCCTTTTTATGTTGAGGACACCAGAACTACACACAATATTCCAAGTGAGCAGAATAGAGGGGCAGGATCACCTCCCTTGATCTGCTGGTCACACTTCTTTTGATGCAGCCCAGGATATGGTTGGCTTTCTG